>ML797480.1:484445-503860 GCA_009831015.1 Picea engelmannii
CGGTCTCGTCAGACTACTTTACGAAAAAGGAACTGAGAGAGTTCTCTTTTAAGTGTTTTTCCAGACTCTATAATCATGAAAAACCTTCGAGTTTTCTGTCTTTGGACTCGCTAAAACAAACATCGACAGGCCCATACGGGACCAAACCCTTACTTCTTCCAATTCGTTAAACAAAGGAAGAGGAACTTATCGAAGGTGAGTTATATCGAGCATGTGTTATCCTCCTCAAGCTCGCTAAATTAAAAAGAGGTACTCGTCTATCTGGATGGGGGAAAATTTGAAAGAAGCAAGCCAAGCAGTCTCTTGAGAACATTACCAAGTAATTCTTAGAGTCGCCCTTGAATACGGCACTTTGTCTTTTGCATGCATTATAATCCGCTGAACCTCTGCATTGAGCCAATCCTTTGAGTTTATTTCACTCCTTTGGGTCACCTGACGTAAGTCACAGTATCCACTGCATCATCAAGTTTTGGTCCATGTCATGTTTCTATTGTCGTGCCTCAGTGTTCAAGGGAAGTATCCATCTCGTGAGTCAGCCATCACAAATATCTTGTCTCAATACCCGTGTCAGTTCATGTTCATTTGATCTACCAATTACATCTCTATGTCTGTTTCATTTCATTGATGGGGGATACATCAAGGCCCTCCTTCAACGAGCCTATTCCTGTCGACTTCAACACATTATCCGAGAATCAGACTTAGAAACCAGTTAGTACTTTGGGACCTGCATGCCTCAATGGAAGGCATCCTCACATTCGACAGTGGGTTTACATCATTGACCTCTGATCAGATGATTCCATGGATGTTCGACTTCAGCTCATCCATTCAAATTCGTTGGAATGTACTAGAGTACCTTGGGAATCATTGACATTAATGGTGATCTCCCTCGCGCTTGTTAATGGTTTACATCATTGACCGGTAATCAAGTGGTTTCTGCCATGTTTGACGTCAGGACATCTATTCACATGTTTAGATTCGTACTACATCGGGATCGCTAAAAAGACCCTGGGTTGAGTGATCACTTTGATATGTACTTTGCCCAGGTTGCGATGGAATTTATTTTAAACAATGACACATATACTGTTACATAGATCCACTTTGTATTGGTCATGGTTATGTCTTGTCATCTCGTAGATCCACTGTGTATTCTTTGTGGCTATGATCAGTTCATGTCATAAGAGTATAGATCCACGGTGTATTTTTAGTGGCTATACCTTTTTATCGATACAATTATGGATCTGCAGTGTATTTTATGGCGGCCATATCTTGCAAGTCTTGATCACCCAAGCATAGGTATGCCTACCTTGGGTTTGAAAAATGTCATAATATTTGTTGGATGTTTCTGTGCAGCTTTTGTCAGGTTCTCTGTGTTTATACCCTTTCTTGAAAGTCTACAAACCATTTTAGTTATCAGTTCATGTCTTCTAACTTCATACTTTGGGGGTAAATCTGTTACACATCAAAAATACTCACTTTGATAGTGTCACAAGTGTCATCATTACAAAGGTCGCAAGTGTCGCATTTTGCTCACAAGGTCGCAAGTGTCGCATGTTGCTCACAAGTGTCGCAAGTGTCAAGAAAGCATGATTCCATGATGCCTATGTCGCGCCTATAACGACATGAGAAGGACACTTGAAACACCTCAAACATTTGATTTGGAAGAGGAGAAATGAGTCAGCAGGCTTACAAACCTTTTGCCATCTGAAAGCACCTCAAAAACTAAGTTTTTGGAGGGGAGCGCTCCCCTATACCTCTTCTGGGAGTGTTGGCGCTCCCCCTTACACTGTCTGGAAGCGTTATAAAGCTCTTTGGCCCTTCTGCGGGAGCGCTCCTACCCTCATGAGCGTTGGCGCTCCCCTAAAGCCTACTAGGGAGCGTTATAGCGCTCTGAGTGCCCTTTTGAGGGAGCGCTACCTATTTTAGGCAACAGTTGAGTTGTTGAGATGAATGGGGGAAGGATATTTTCATTCTTAGAAGGTAGTTGAGCTCGAATCCCTAGTCCAGCTATGATATTAGGGTAGATCCTCAACTGAAGGAGGAAAATCTTCACCTTCCCCAAGGATATCTCAAGTTGTTGAGCCTCTCCAAGGCTATATAAGAAAGCTTTATAATGGTGAAAGAGGGTTGAAAAAGAGAGAATCACACCAAACTTATGACCTTATAAGTGGTGCTAGAACAGAGATAATTTCGAAGCAAGAGACCTATGATCTCATAGGGAGAAATTGGTGAACCTGTCGTCATTCATATCTTGGATCTTTTGAGCAAGGGGTAGACAAGGAAGACTTGACAAAACTACTGCAATCCATCTACGGCTGTAAGCAATGTTTTGTCTTCATTAATATAATTTGCTTGGCCTGTTTCTTTCTAATTCGTGTTCAATCTCACGTGAATTTGTCTCTGTAGTAGATAGACTTATTTTGGACTAATCTTGATAGATTAAGAAGTGGTTGTACTACTGTTTGTCTACAGGGTTCATCGAGGAGCGAAAGATTGGAGCTCAACCCGAAGCGTGCAGGGACAAACACCGGTAAAAGGTACTTTTTTTCTCCTTCCTTCTCACACACTAGTCCACCTAGATATAAAAGGAATTCAGTGACCATGATAAGCACTTTCTGTCTTAGAGTTAAGATTCTAGCTCTTTGAGGAGGTCTACCTGTCCGCAGGGAGATTTTCCTTCAACATATGGATCTCCTTCAAGATTGTTAAGGCTTGTAGTGAAGGTTTGCTCTGATTCCAAGTGTTGGAAAGATTGACTACACTAAGAGGGGGGGTGATCCAGTTGGATATCGGTGGCCACCCACCTTTTCCAACTGGCCCAAAACATGTTTCTATCAATTTTGGTAATTTACTATTTTTAGCAGTTTTTTCGGGTCCTGAACTTCCAGGGCCATTTTGAGGCCCTAAATGATGTTTTTTTGGGTATGTTGCTCTTGAAAAATAGCATCTATGATGTTATTTTGGCTCGAGCGTTGTAGGCCTCGGATAGATCTTTCCAACGAGCTATCATACACCTAAAATGGAGATTGTATGCAAAGTTACAACCCCGGGAAGTTGATGCACCAACTTACCCAAACGGGGCCCACATGACGTTTGGCGCTTCATCTCCCAGGGTTACGTTTTTGGATGTCTAGGGTTTTTGGAATTCCTGCTTATTGTAAAAAGGCCTTCAGAGCCTCATTGTAATCATCTTCTTGCGAATGCGAGTAGTCGTCACATCTCTTCTCAGAGATAAGCTGTCACCATTCTAGCGAGTCTTTCACTCTGTATTTTTACAGTCTCTGTACATTTCTCTGATTAATAGAAATCATGTATTACTGTATATCTATGTTTATGGTTGCATCTCTGATACATTTATGTTATATTATTGAATATCTAAAATATCTTTGTGCATTTCTTTATTATATCTCCGCTCTCATTTCGTGCCGAAAATAATCTGGATCAATGGTATCAGAGCAGGCTGCTCTTGATCGTTTTTCAGTGCATGTCCCCGACGAGGTCTGAGTATAGAAAGTTGGGTCTCGAGCTTGTCTCTCTTGAATACAATCACCCTCTCACACCCAAGAAAACCTCAATGGTGAAAGAAAAGGAAAACGACGGAGCAGACGATCCTATCAATATATTGCTTGAGCAAGCTCTCACACGACAGAGGGACGAAATGATGGAGAATTTTGCCCACATCCTTCAACGCCTGCCAATAGCATTAGGCGCATCTTCATCAAGAGGCTACTTTGGAGGCACCTCGCCTTTCAAGGTACAAGTTAACTTTTATATTCGTGTATTTGAAGGACAGATAGATGCAGAAGCCCTAGAAAAATGGTTAACTCTACTAGAAGGTTATTTCTTTGTTCACAATTTTTCCGACAAAGAAAAGATCACCTTCGCACTCCTTAAAGCTCTCCCCCATGTCAAACATTGGTGGGAAACTTACTGGGAGCAGAATTCCACAGAGGATTTCGGAATATATGGGGTCGATCCCACTTGGTATTTTTTTGTGGATGTAGTAAAGGAACAGTACTACCCTGTTGGCAACTATGAGGACCAGCACATGAGATGGACCACAGTGCAGAAAGAGAGGGGCCAATCAGTTCCGGAGTTCACCAATAGCTTCCATACCTTGTGCACCAAGGTGGGTATCAAAGACTTTGAACGACATTTGGTTCTGAAATACCGTGGGGCTCTACACAGATACATCCAAACTGAAATGGATTTTCTGGACATCTCATCACTCGGTGTTGCCTATCGATATGTTGTTAAAATCGAGCAGAAATTTAAGCACAAGAACAAATGGGAGTTTGGGTCTGCAAATCCACAACAACCAAAGTATGACAAAGACATCCCTAACAAATAGTCTCCCGAAAACCAGTCCAAGCCACAGGAAAAGAAGGGTCACGGGAAGACAAAGAAGGACACCGTAAAATGGTGTGATTTCCTCAAAATCCCCTAGAAAAACACTGATGAATGTTGCTCAAAATAGTCATTGGTGGTCGAGATCAAAGACAAGGAGCCGAACCTTGATTCAGAATCCGATTCTGAAAATACTGGTAAAAAACAGATCATCGACGCAGACCCCACTGCTATTGTTGCGACCGCAGCAATTCAACCAGAAGAACCAACAGATCCTGAAGAGGGGGAGTGCCTTTTTCATTCACAGATGTGGGTGAAAGAGACCCCGTTGCATTTTATTATTGATAGCGGAAGCCAAAAGAACCTCATCTCAGCAGAGGTCGTCAAACAGTTGGGATTGTCAACAACACCACACCCGCAACCATAACACATCGGGTGGCTTCGCCAAGGACGAGATCTTTGTGTCAGCCAACAGTGTCGATTGTCATACGACATCCAACCCTTCAAGGATGAGGTATTATGTGATGTTGCCCCACTGGATGTTTGTGATTTTCTCTTGGGCCAACCATATATGTGGAAATTCCATGTTATCTATGAGTCTCGACCCCGTAGTGTCATTAGTACTCTGGGGGGTCATCTCTACAGGATACTAGAGGTAGTTCCAACTACTGTCCCACCTAAACAGTGTCGCAAGGTAGTATCTCATATACAAAATTCATCTTCTCCACAATCTGTTCAAAAGGGGAACAAAAGGATACTGCAACCACTACAGCCTCGACCCAAGCACCTTCTATCCACCAGAAGCAGGTCGACAAGGTTGTAGCAAAGCACAAAGATTCCTTCTGCACACAGTCATCTCATGTAGCCAAACTGGTTAAAAAGGTCCAACCCTTCCAGCCACAGGTTCGTGACGACCTTCAACAAACCAAGCAGTGCGACGGTTCCAACAAGGCAAGCAACTCACCAAGATTCAGATTCAACAATCGCTTTCCCCTCTCCCCCGGGAACTCAACGCAATGGAGACCATTGCTTCCTAAGGAGGGAGGATTGATCCAGGTGGATATTGGTGGCCACCCACCTTTTCCAACTGGCCCAAAACATGTTTCTGGTAATTTTGGTAATTTACTATTTTTAGTAGTTTTTTCGGGTCCTGAACTTCCGGGGCCATTTTGAGGCCCTAAACGATGTTTTTTTGGGTATGTTTCTCTTGCAAAATAGCATCTACGATGTTATTTTTTCTCGAGCGTTGTAGGCCTCGGGTAGATCTTTCAAACGAGCTATCATACGCCTAAAACGGAGATCGTATGCAAAGTTACGACCCCGGGAAGTTGATGCACCAACTTACCCAAACGGGGCCCACATGACTTTTGGCGCTTCATCTCCCAGGGTTAGGTTTTTGGATGTCTAAGGTTTTGGGCATTCCTGTTTATTGTAAAAAGGCCTTCAGAGCCTCATTGTAATCATCTTCTTGCGAATGCGAGTAGTCGTCACATCTCTTCTCAGAGATAAGCTACCACCATTCTAGCGAGTCTTTCACTCTATATTTTTACAGTCTCTATACATTTCTCTGATTAATAGAAATCGTTTATTACTATATATATGTGTTTATGGTTGCATCTCTGATACATTTATGTTATATTACCAAATATTTGCAATATCTTTGTGCATTTATTTATTATATCTCCGCTCTCATTTTGTGCCGAAAATAATCTGGATCGGGGGGGTGAACAGTGTAGGGTTCTTTTTCCCAAAACTCCTTAGTTAACAATCACCATTAATTCATTACTCATTGTTGTCATTTATAACCAGTTAAATGTCAACACATATCAGCAACATATATCAGCAATATATCATCAACAAGTCATCACCACAAGGAACACAAAGAACACAAGATGTATGTACAATTTTCTTTTTATTATGGACTACAATCCTTGGGGTTTTTCAGAAAAAACTGAATAGAGTACAAATCTACAAGAGAAGCATATCTATAATTAAAGACTCATATTACACCCTCATCACAAACTAAGATGATGCAACATTCCTTAATAGATATCAATATGTACCATAAACAAGTGCATCAACCATGCACCAACCTGTGCCAAACAACCTGTAATCAACCTGTACCATAAACAAATGCATCCAACCATGTACCAAGTATATACCAATAATGTGTCAAATACTCATCAAAAATGACTCATCAATATGTACCAACATCATCAACTATACACCTCATGTATGTGCCAACTCATCAATTGCTTGTCTCAACCATGACTAGTTTTGGATTAGTCAACAACCCTAACTTGAAATAATCATAATTTTGTACCTGTAATGAATAGAGATATGAAACCAATACACAATGTTCTTCAGTGTGTTTTATGCAATTCCTCCAGGTGTCGCTACTTGTAACCTCTCATAAAAGGAGTTATAGAAAAAATGAATTACCTTGTTGAATTCTGGATTATTCTAGAGAGCGACCTTGTAGAGCATGCCCCGCACGGAATATTTATTGAATCGCTCTAAAACTGTTACACAACATAGTATAGGATGTAATATAACCAATGCAATTGGTTTCACTAAATTTGGATCTGTTATGAATAATTTATGATGTTTTTACCTGAAACACATGTTTTAGACTAGTTTTAGGACTAGCCACAAACCCTATTTTCCACGAAGTGTATCTCCAAAAATACAACGACCCACAAGCTGAATGTTTTACCACATATACTTGGATATGTTTCCTCAATGGAATATCAATATCATGATCTGAATAATTACAGAAAAAATTTTATTACGAAAATGGTGAGATGACCTGTAAATAGCATACCTTAGAAAACATCATGAAAATAATTTATCCTCCCTTGAATTCTGGCCCTCTTTTCTTCACCTTCCCTCTGAAATTCGGCTTATATATCCTTTGGTTACCTCATTCACCTATAGTTATTCAATATGCTCAAGCGTTCCACACCAAAAATGGTCAAGAAGCTCTCACAAGAATCTCTCCATCAATACTCCAAAAGATATTCTCACAAGAAGCTCTCCATTGATCCACAAAAATGATGATATACAAGAGACCATTGCTATCTTATTTATACTTTCATCCTCTAGGTCACTTAATCCATTTCTAGGTCACTTAACCTATTTTCCTTATTTTAGGGTTAACCACTTTCCATAAATAGAAAGTTCTCCAATAATTTATCATTTAAATATTCCTTCTTGATTTTGTCACCTTACTTTATCATTTCTTGATTTTTTCACTTCTCTTTATTATTTAAATAATCCACCTTGACTTTGTCACTTTACTTTATCATTTAAATAATGATTTCATATTTTACGTCACTTTGACTTCTTTGACCTTGGGGGCTTCAAGCCTTCATATGGGGGTCCTTCATCTTCATAAGGCCATAACTCTCAAACCATGAGGAGTTATGTGACATTCCACATACCACCGGAAATGGCATGACAAGCACTATCCATCTAGGATAGTTTCACCAACAATTTCCTTGATCTTCATCTCATCATTCCATATACAAGCATGGGTCCTCCAACCATTCTTCTAGAATAACTCAATCTGCAAAGCATCTTCCCGTGAGGGATTTCACCATAAGGGGACCACTTTGGAGTTCATCCATTTCCGCACCTTATTAATCATGATAAGACAATAATGAGTCATATGTACATTTTTCCAACAATGCATCATGTATCAATGAAAACTCATTGATCCATATTCATCATGTATCAATGACAATTCATTGATCCATCTTCATCTATGCATTCTCATCAAGGACAATACATATTACATTACATCAATCATCAATCAATCCTTTGGCATCAATCAATCACTTGACATCAATCAATCAAACCATTGGCATCAATGACAACATGATCCAACAGATTGTGTCGCTTTTAGTTATGTTAATGCAATGCTTATGTGTCATTTTAGTTATCATGATGTATCATTTGCGATGTTGTTTATTATGTTGTAACGATTTTAATATCCTAATGCAAGAAAAAAGATTAAAAAAAAATTACCTAGTGTACATCATTATTTGTTGTCATAACGAAGGGGTTGTTACATATGGTATCAGAGCAGGTTCAACCCCGCGACTTGGGATCATTACGCCTTCCATTGTATTAAGCACTTGATAAGTAACTTATCGCTAACTAAACTTGAAATTTTTCCATGCAGATAATTATGGTTATAGGACGTCGTGGAGGTAGATGATGTGGTGTTAGAGGAAGAGGCGTGACGCCTCAAGTAGGATCCACGCCAGAGGGATCTAGCCCCCAAGGAGAAGAAAAATTCATTCGACAGGAGCATATTGTTTTGGGGGATTTGGTTGGTTTGATGAGGTCCTTCTAGAGGATGTCAGAGGCCATGATTAAACAGATAGATAGAGATGAATCCAAGGCGCATGCACCCTCTGAGGTTCCACAACATGCTCCAGCTGGAAGTGGTATCATTCACAGAGAACTCGAGAAGGTTAAGTTTCCCAAGTTCATGGGTGCCATGGACGGCTCAGCCGTCAACGCTTGGTTGGAGAACATGGCAATGTGCTTTGTGCTTCGTGACTACACCTCCAACATGAAGGTTCACATGGTGGTCTTTCAGCTGAAGGGGAGCACTCTTCAATGGTGGAAGACGCTCGAAGATGTGTCATGGGAATTGTTCGAGGAGCGGTTTTGGGAGAGGTATTTATCAAAGGAATTCATTGAGAACCATCTAAATGAGTTCAACACATTACAACAGGGTGGTCGTACGGTGTTAGAGTATGAGGCTCGATTCATGGAGTTGCTTACGTATGCTCCAAATCTGAGCACAGAGAAGTTGAAGGTAAAAAAGTTTGTGTTTGGACTTAAATTCAACATTTGTGTGAAGGTAAGGATCCTAATGCCATAATCATTACACGACGTAGTCTAGAAGGCCCTCATAGTAGAGGAAGAGCTGACCAACGAGGGTCAAGGCAGGACTCCTGCAAGACCGACTGGACAGACAACGACGACAATTGTACAGCAGCATCAGACACTAGTCAGACATACATCAGGGTATCAAGATACATTGAGAGGATCCATGTTCACGACACCATGATGACCGACTCCTCAGTAGAGGACTCCCTACAGAGGACCACAACATCAGTAGAAACGTCACTCGCAGTAGCAACAGTTTAGGCGTGTTCAGCATAATAGAATAGGGTTTCAGGCTGGTAGGCCAGCATCTTCTACTTCGGGGATCAGGAGTACTAAACCGAAGACTAGATTTTGGACATGTGGAGAGCCACATTACTAGCAAGACTGTCTGGTTGAGAGGGCCAGATCAGTCGTGTCATCCAGACACACTACAATTGGAGATTTGGGTAAGGCCCACCGGATTCATGCAGCGGTGAATAACCGCTAGGCAGAGCACCAGTCCATTATGCTTGTTGGCCCTTGACCAAGTTTTGGATATCCTTGTTCATGTTTGACCTCTTTTGGGACTTCAACAGGTTGGTCGAAGGCAGAGCGTAAGTCAAAGCAAAAATCCCAGGATATTGGCCCCTTTTTAGGGTAGTTTTGTGATTAGGGTTTATGTAATGGGTATGGGATGTCGGCCCATGGATTTACCCATGTTTAGGCCCACTTTGTAATGTATAAATAGAAAGCTAGGCGATGTAAGTAGGCAGTGCTAAGGGCAAGTGAAGGCCAATGTGCTAAGTGTGAATAGTTTTGGATGCTTCGTGCATCCTATGTGTTAAGAAATTGCAGAGCTAAGTGCAAGTGCTTGTAAGAAGGTTATGTAGAGAAAGTAAGAATGATTTGTGCTTAAACCTAGCTCAAGGAAGGAGGATCTGGCGAGGTGCGCATAGATCTCTTGTCCTATGCGGAGTGGGTTATGAGGCTTTGTGCATGTGAGGAGATTGACAAAATATAACAAAGAAGATGAAGAGTTGGTGGACGTAGCCCCACACTAGGGTGAACCGCGTATATCCTATGTTATGGTTTCTTTGTGTATTATGTTGTATGTTAGTGATGTGATTTATGCTTAGTGTTGATATCTTTATGTATGATGCATC
The DNA here is from genome assembly GCA_009831015.1 of Picea engelmannii. Lineage (NCBI taxonomy): Eukaryota > Viridiplantae > Streptophyta > Pinopsida > Pinales > Pinaceae > Picea > Picea engelmannii. The sequence goes on from ML797480.1 coordinate 494,837, forward strand.
TGATATAATATCTTATTTCTTGGTAAGGTGAATGAATGTTAGATAGGATCTATCTATCCATGCTAAGTGCTTGAATGTGTTAGATCTTGTTGAATACTTCATTGTTCTTTAATTAGGGTTTGGATCTACGATGTGAATAAGGGTTAAATAATGATGAATGTTAACTTCTAAGTGATTGTTAGAGTGATGTAATCATAGATATGTGTCCCATCTAGGTTGCATACATTTGAGTCATGCAACCACCCCTACCTCTACCTCGGGTGAGACTTCATATTATTCACAAGTGTTGTCGAAAGGGTCAGTAGTTAGGGTTTTGTTGGTGCTTTATTGAAACATTGAACCCTGGGTCTGCCCCTGTGCCAACAAATGGTTCTGTTGCCGGGACCTGAAACTGTGATTGCTGGGAACTGAAGAAAAGAAAGCTTTGTGCGTAGATCTATTGCTTTAGTGCAAAACATTGACTTGCGAAGCTCTGTGCTGAGAAGAGAAGTTTGATCTGAATAAAAGAGGTAATAACTTGAAGATTTGTGCTCTGAGAAAGGTAAGATAAGTGAAAATAATTTGTTTCTAAAGAATGAATCTAGGTATGTTTGATAAATTTTGTCCTAATCTGAAAACTAGGGCACAATTAGAAGAAAGAAGATTTTATATGAATAGATCTGATAGAAATAAATGAAAGGTATGTTATTCCTATGCATAGAAAGAATGTTTGGACTAACAAATGGATGCAGGATCCTAGAAAGAATTTTTTCCAGGTTAGTTACTATGATCCCAGTGCGCAATACAGGAAAGGTTGGGGATCATTTAAGAGAAAGAGAGGATTAACCCTTTGTTACAGTTGTAGAAGACCGAGATATCTTGCTAAGGAATGCCTTGGTAGAAGACCTAGTTGTCTTCGTTGTAAAGATATGGACCATGAAGTTTTTGATTCCCCTAGAATGATTGCTAAAGTTGAAAAGATGAATTTGAAACAAGAAAACTATGAGACAAGCCAAGAAACTAAGGATATGATAGAACCCTAGAAATAATCAGAGACTGTATAACTATAGATGAAAGAAACCTTGAATGACCACAGAAATATCAACTTATCAGAGGTCTTGAAAGAGAAAGAGTACATAGAAACAAGAATATGAGACTTCGACATAGACTATGTCCTAGATGAGGAAACACAGGTGAATATCATGACAGAAAGAACTTGGGAAATTTTGGGAAAGCCTGCTATGGTTCCTTCATTAGGAGGAATAGGATTATTTAGAAGAAAGTTCATAACCCTATGTGGAAGACTTATCCAGACATCTATGTCTGCTCATCATACTTCGACAGAAGAAGAATTTGAGATCATTAAGTTTGTTGAGAACAACGCCTCATTTGCTATCTTTCCAGGAAAAACCTGGATTGAGAAAAATCATATACGAAGGAAACAAGAAGAGGGGGATCTAGAACAGAAAAAGAAATAACTAAGAGATTTCATGGCTAGGATAATAGTGCACTTACTAGAAGAACAATAGAACCAGTCGAAGCTACTAAAGACCAAATATATGGATGTTGACGTTGAAAGGACACAAGAAGACTGGAGACACCTATCTGTACAAGAGAGTAGAGAACCTACCCCAGACAGAGAAGAAGTATTACCCTTGAATCCTATGAAAGACCCTCCACAGTGCGAAGTTATCATGCCAAGAGGAGATAAGAATGATAATTGAACGAGGAAACCAAAATTTCAGATCACGGGAAAGAAGGCCAGAAAGCTTAGTAAGAAGAGAGCAAAGTTAGAAAAATTGCAAGAAGCTCCAGAAAGAACTTCGTAGAAGGAAGGTTTCCATAATTTGAACTTCGTCAAAATATCAGTACAACATAGATTGGCACTTCACCATGACGAAGCAATATGAACATTGGAGGCATTATGACCATTCGATCGATGCTCTCGAATGGTTAGGAAAGCAGTTATGGCCCGAAAGTTCACCATTGGACCGTTGGGACCACACCATAACGGTTGGAACTGCATTGAATAAGGATTTGTGACCCATTGAAAGAAACTGTTACAGTGTTATCTATTTATCCCATCGAGCATTGCACTAGGAACACTTTTTCCAATTGTGATTATCCGAGAACACAGAGAACTAGTTGATTTTGCGCGGTGATCATTGAGACCTCGCCATCCATTCTGTTACAGTGGGTATTGTTCACCGACATGAAATATTAGATCTTGATTGTGCATGTCAGATGAAATTAGCACAGCATAAAAATTCGTTAAAGAGATTCTAATAGACCTCATGGCCGAGAAGGTGATGTCCGTAGGCATCCAAGCCTCATCGACGCAAGGAGTGCAAGCCTCCCCGTCGACTACTCATGGATCTGGACCATCCCGAGCTGCGACCAAGAAAATAACCAAGCATCGTGATGACTTGGCGAATGCGAAGCTAATTCCATCCATCCTACTCGACTACATTCCACCCCTGGCCAATGTGGTGAGTCGTGACAGTGTCCCAAGGGACTTTGACTACACAGTCATCACTACGTACCTTATGAAGTGAATACAAGAAGTCAAACCACAGTTGGAGAGGATTCCAACCTTGAAGATCAGTGACTATAACCTAGGAGACCGCAATAGCTATGGCATGATTGCACCTCACAAATATTTGACCAAGATGAAGGGGAAGAAATCAAATATCATCCCCCAACCGTGGACTATGGACATCGCGAGGTCCACTGTCTTGAACGTGATGAAAATACCACATTTTGGAAGGCACCAAGAGGTTAACGCGTGTTTTAAGCTCCTACTGTCATGATTCAATGGTAGGTATCTATGGTTAGACAAACGCATCACCATCGATTCGACGTTGATCCATAGGATCACCAGATTGAGCATGAAAGGACCAAAACCGCAAGACTTTTATCCAGGGAAGGATGCAGACCGCACCCTGGCATAGAATAACAAAGACACCTATGATGATGTAGAGAAAGGGACGCAAGGCTACAAGGTAGCCTTCATTCAGAATGGCACAGTGTGCCTTGCTTGCCAATTGATTGTCGGTAAGCTAGTAAGAAAGAACAGACCCACATAGGTCATAGGGTTTGTCGTTGACCTCGTAGGAAAATGTGTTGAAGGACTACAGATGAACTAGGCCAGTTACTTAGTCAATCAGTTAGAACTGGATTGTCTCGAAGCTCAGGATCAGGGCTATGAGTTCCATTTTAGCTGGATGTTTATCCTCATCGCATTTATTGCTTGGGAGATGCCGGAAGGTGCAACCTTCCCTGACATTGAGCCATTTGAGCCACTAGATGTGAAGTTCACCATGCTTTGGTATTCGAGTGATATGGGGAACCAATGGAAATCAAACACAGTATTTCATACCTACTACCTGCAGCTGAAGATGGCTATTGAGTCTTTCCCTTGTATGACGTCGAATACCCTGGACAGGTTCAGACTCCTTATGAAGTTCTATGTAGATAGGCATTTTATTTATATTATTGTGTGTGCATACGAAAGTGAAGAAGAGATTTAGTCCTACTAAAAGGTCAAAGAGGAGGACCTTGAAGAAATAACTAAAGAATGGCCTGCAAAGTTCCTTATACCAGTCGACCAGAAAACACTATATGATCCTAACCTCATTGGAAGTCTGGTGATTACTCGCGAAGAGTATGATGCACCCAACAGTAACAGGAAGAAAAAGAAGGAAGATGTAAAGGAAATACATAGCACATCAGAAGATATTGCATCAGATTCACCTAGCGGAGGAGGAGACGATGAAGTGGACAAAGAAGAAAAATAAGGGGAAGAAGACAAGTAGAATCAAGGTGAAGTAACACCACCTAGGAACCCCCTTGAAGAGGTAGAGACATCCAATAAATGAAAGGTTTCCCCAACGAAACCTACATCACGAAAGAATTCCAAAGCAAGTAAGCCGAAGCTGCAGACTGTACTCATGGTCGATGACTTCAACTTCATTATCGCAGTTGTATCAAATGCCTTGGAAGATATTTTGCAGAGAACTGAAGCCAAATAAGAATCCATGTATAATAGAATTGAGATAGATCTGAGAGGAGTACAACAAGCCCTTCACACCAATCATGCAGTGTCCACTGCGCCCCCACCACCAAAAGAACCAGAGTTGGGAGATGAGCCTGCCCAACTCTGCAGAATAGCTGACGTGACTGAAGCTCACCTTCGTTGAGTGCAGGAAGAAAAAGAACAGGCCATAGTGGCCCTGAAGCAAGAACAAGAGTAAATCATAGAGCAACATCGAGTTGTGCAGCAGAAGAAGGACAACCTTCAAACCAAGTTTGAAGAAAATAAAGCCCAAATCTAGCAAGAGAAAGAACAGTTGCTTGCGGAGCAGCTCAGAGTTATAGAAGCAGTCAACAGAGTACTTATCTCTATGACAGGCTTGGAGCATATGGAAGAAGAACCGATAGTGAATCAAGTCATGAAGCTTGTGGAAGCCATTCAACAGCTTCAACAGAGAATCATGGAACTAGAGCTACAAACAGTGCCAAGCACTCTGCGGGAAGTGCGAGACTAGAGAGAAGCAACTGCCCAGAGCGCAGTTGAAAGGATCAAAGAATTATTCATGGAATGTAAACAAATAATCAATCGCAGTGCACAGACTTATGAGCGCCTTACCGAGGACCCTGAACTGAAGACACTGGAGTCGCAGCTCCAGAAAGAAAAGTAGCAAGTAGCAGCAGTACAAACACAGTTGAAAGTCTTGTCATCAGTTGAGAGGATGAAAATAACCCAAGAACAGTGCATGGCTCAGCAATGGGTCCATTCCATACAAAGAAAAGTCATGGAAATGACTCAGAAGCTCCAGCCAGTCCAGGATGAAGCTTGCCTACTTTTTGAGGAGATTAAAGGTTGAGGAGCAGAGATAGAACAAGTAGTCACTTCGGTAGAACAATGATTATAAGGACCCGTGAACGAGGAAGTTATTCAAGAGTTCGTCGAGCAGGAGGCCTTGGCGCAACAACAGGTTGAAGCAGCTAGAGCCAAGCTCGAGGCTTTTGAGGCAGAGTTACCCAGTCCAAAGTGACTCGGGACGAGTCACAGGTGAGTCTTGGGGGCATGTTTTCCCTTGACCAAGTTTTGGAGATCCTTGGTCATGTTTGACCTCTTTTGGGACTTTGACAGGCTGGTCGAAGGCAGAGCGCAAGTCGAAGCAGAGATCACGGGATCTCAGCCCCTTTTTAGGGCATTTTTGGGACTAGGGTTTATGTAATGTGTATGGGATGTCGCCCATGGATTTACCCATGTTAAGGCCCACTTTGTAATGTATAAATAGAAATATAGGAGATGTAAGTAGGCGGTGCTAAGGGCACGTGAAGGCCAATGTGCTAAGTGCGAATAGTTGCGGATGCTTCGTGCATCCTATGTGTTAAGAACTTGCAGAGCTAAGTGTAAGTGATTGTAAGAAGCTTGTGTATAGCCAGTAAGAAGGATTTGTGCTTAAATCTAGCTTGGGGAAGGAGGATCTGGTGAGGTGTGCGCAGATATCATGTCCTATGCGGAGTGGGTTCTAAGGATTTGTGCATGTAAGGATATTGACAGAAGATAATAAAGAAGACGAAGAGTTGGTGGATGTAGCCCCACACTGGGGTGAACCACGTATATCCTATGTTATGGTTTCTTTGTGCATTATATTGTATGTTAGTGATGTGATTTATGCTTAGTGTTGATATCTTTATGTATGATGCATCTGGTATAATAGCTTAGTGCTTGGTAAGGTGAATGAATGTTAGATCTGATCTATCTATCCATGTTAAGTGATTGAATGTGTTAGATCTTGTTGAATACTGTGTTGTTCTGTAATTAGGGTTTGGATCTGCGATGTGAATATGGGTTAAATATTGATGAATGCTAACTGCTAAGTGCTTGTTAGAGTGGTGTAATCACATATTTGTGTCCCAGCTAGGTTGCAGACATTTGAGTCTTGCAATGACCCCTACCTCTACCTCGGGTGAGACTTCATCTGCTTCGCAAGTGTTATCGAAAGGGTCGGTAGTTAAGGTTTTGTTGGTGTGTTGTTGAAGCTTTGAACCCTGGGTCTGCCCTTGTGCCAACAGTGCTCAAGACGATAGGTACCAGCACTGACCAAACTTTTAGTATTTTGATAGATATCAGTGCTACAGAGAGCTTTATTTCTAGTGAAATGTTGAAAAGAATTAAGGTAAAGGAAGTCGAGCAGGACGAGTTTATGTACATGGAAATGGCTTCGAGTGCCAAATAGAAGGTTGGAGGAAGGGTTTCAAACTATCGCATTAACTTGGGAGATTTTATAATGAAGTTCGACCTCTATGTCATGATCTTAGGATCTTACAACGTCATAATCAGTATGGAATGGTTAGAATCGCATGATGTGATACTCAATTGTAAGATGAATCGATTGAGTTTGACTGATGATGAGGGACAGAGAAGAGTGATCGTAGGAAGAAACCAGGGAGTGTCCTTGAGGTTCATTTCTTCGCTACAGCTACAGAAGAGCATGCGCAAAGGATGCAAGTTATATGAAATATTAGCGCTAAATGACAAGGGAAAAGCAGAAGGGTTAGAAAAGATTCTAGTAGTACGATAATTTGCTGACATGTTCCCAGAAGAGTTATCGATTTTTCCGCACGAAAGAGAATTGGAGTTTACAATTGACCTGAAGCCTAGAACTGAACCGATAGCAAGAACGCCTTATGGGATGTTGACACCTGAGTTACAGGAGTTGAAAATGCAATTGAAGGATTTGTTGGACCTAGGACTTATACATCCAAGTGTGTCACCTTGGGGTGCACCTGTTATTTTCATAAGAAAGAAGGATGGGTCGTGGAGACTCTGTATTGACTACCATCAATTGAACAAGGCAACGATCAAGAACCACTATCCGTTGCCAAGATAGATGATTTGTTTGACCAAATGAAAGTTGTGGTTGTGTTTTGAAAGATCAAATTGAGATTAGGATATCACCAGTTACGAATCAAAGAAGAATAAGTTCCTAATACTGCATTCAAGACAAGGTTCAGACATTACGAGTTTATCGTTTTACCATTTGAACCGAAAAAATCCCCAAGGATATTCATGAGCTTGATGAATGGGGTGGTCCGTGAATACGAAAAATTTTGTTCAAGTATTCATTGATGACATATTGATATATTCTCGGACGACAGAAGAACATGACGAACATTTGTGCTTCATACTACAGTGTTTACGAGAAAACAAATTATATGGGAAATTGTTGAAATGCTCTTTTTATCAATCGAGGATTTATTACTTAGGGAATGTTATCTCCGGTGAAGGAATCGTTGTGGATCTAGCGAAGGTAGAGGTTATTATGGAATGGATTGCACTGACGAATGTACCAGAAGTACGTAGCTTTATGGGTTTAGCAAGATATTACCGATGGTTCTTTAAAGGTTTTTCGAAGATAGCAAATCCGATCACGGAATTGCAGAAGAAAAACAAGAATTTTGTATGGACCAAGAAGTGCTCAGAAGAATTTCAAAGGCTCAAGGGGTTGTTGATGACAACACCGATACTAAAAGTCCTCGACATGGACCAGGAATTCTTGATATGCACAGATGCATCCAAGGAAGGTTTAGGCAGAGTATTGATGCAAGACGGTCGATTGATCGCTTACATCTTAAGGAAATTAAGAAATCATGAGGAGAACTACGCGATGCATGATTTGGAGTTATTGGCCATTGTGTATTACCTAAGAGTGTGGAGACATTATCTGATTGGATGGAAGTTTGAACTAAAAATATATCATTGTGGATAGCAACACATAGTTACACAGAGTGACTTGAATGCGCAACAAAGGAGTTGGTCAGAATTGCTTAGAAAATACAATTTTGAGATTACTTACATAAAAGAAACAGTGAACAGAGTGGCATATGCATTGAATCGGATACCACGCATATTTTTGGTGATACCTCTTCAGACGAATATTCGAGAAAAAATTCTAACTATACAGTTCGATGATGACTGGTATAAAGAGGTTAAGGAAAATATCGGACAAGACACCATGTTGGTACCAAATTTTGAAGGATATACATTGGACAACAACATATTGATGAGGTATAATAACCGGATTTACATACCGCATAATGATGAATTGAGAAGTTTGATCTTAAGAGAAGCTCATAGAGCAGTGTACATGGCTCATCCAAGAGTCATGAAGATGAGGGCAAACCTTAAGCCCTTATTCTTCTAGAAAGGAATGAAGGTAGACATAGTTATCTATGTGGCGAGGTGTCTAGAATGTCAGCAAGTGAAGGTATGAGTTGCTTGTATAGGTCATGGAAGGTAGTTATCAAGTTAATCTAGTAGTGGGATGAGCTTTTACTATGTATTGTTGGGCTTCTTGTTTATTTTAAATCCCCCCTTATATAAAGGGATGTGCATTTGTATAAGGCTTAATAGTTATTAAAGGACTCATACAAATCTTCTTAATGTAAATTGTAATTTTATATATTAGTAGGGAATGGAAAATAAAAAGATGTGCCTTTAATTATTGTCTCTAACAATTATATATAATTTCTTATGTGAATGTTATTTCATTCATTTATGGGTAATAATTCTTATAGAATAATTATAAGATGTTTATCACAATCTCCTTCACTATATCATGTTTAGGCAATAATTTCTATGCCTTAAGGAATCCACTTGATAAATTTGAATTGTTTTCATATATAGATGGGCAAGGTGTACTGGCATTAGATCACCAAAATGTTAAGTGAATTTATGATTGGCAGAGCACCTTATGGGTTTCATCTTAATGATTAATGCACCTGGAGATTGAGCGTTATTTGTATTACTAAATTTGAACTATTATTGTATTTATCATAGAGGCTAATTGCGTCAATCATTGATAAATGTTAGTTATAATAGAACCAACATTGGAAGGTTCCATAGATGGTGATTGTGTCTATTATATTGATATATGTAATGGCAGTTGGACTATATTTAGAATGTTTCCTAGACGGTAGTTGCGTCAACTACTTGATGTATGTTTTGTTGTAGAATCTTCCATTGCGCCA
>ML797480.1:509693-519813 GCA_009831015.1 Picea engelmannii
GATGATGATGATGATGATGATGATGATGATGATGATGATGATGATGATGATGATGATGATGATGATGATGATGAATGTTCATTAAGATCAAATTGGTTTATCGAATTTTAAGAGGGTAAGTGATTTTTTATGATTCGAATATATATATAATTTTATGATATGGGATTTTAGTAAGATTTCTTTTAAATGTATTATCATTTTCTTTTAAATACAAGAAGAATGAAAGAATGGATGACAATATACCAATAACAAAATAATTAATTAATCTCATACATTTAATATAAAAGAAAAAGGTCAAATACATGTCGTGTGTTCATAGGATATGGGCAAAAGACAAAGGTTTGAAAAGAGCGCTCCCTTATAAACACCTTCAATGTAATTATTTGAAAAAATTATACTTGAAAAAATTACAATTAAATTATTCTATAAAAAAAAATGTACATTTTTTTTTAAATTTTCTCAATTGACTTTACCCAGGGAGAAATGGAATTCTCACCTCTACCCATATATGTGTAGAGGTTGACTCAGTGAAGATTCACTGAACACGATTATTGATAATCTCAAGGCTTTGATTATTATAACATAGTCTTTTGATTAGTTCAAAAGGCATTTAAAGCATTATTGTCCTATGAGGTTCATAGGCAATTTAAAGGATTCTTGTCTAACAAAATTGAAAGGCCATTTGGTAGGATTCTTCTTTTTAAAAAATAAGTTAAATGTATTAAACCAAAAAAATTTAACTATTAAAGAATAAAACTATGAACACAATTATTCAAAAAAACATGAAGAACAACACCAACTAAAGTGCATGACCTTCTCTCTAAAGGGTATGACACATAGATTTTGCAACCTCCCTATACATTATATATAGAGAGTCATCATAATTTGTGCATGAATAAGTTGAATGGATAATGCTCACCTAGGGCAATTCGTGAAGATTTTGTAGAAGTAGCTTTCATTTACTTTTGTGATGTGTAATAAAGATTGCACTGTAACACGTATTTTGTGATGTGTAATAAACATTACACTGTAACACGTATTGCTTTATAACACAAGAATCTTCAAAGTGCCTAAATATCAATTGATGATAATAATATTCGTGAAGAGATGCCCATGATAATTGAAGGGGTTCGGTTTAAGTGGTGACACAAATATTCCACATGATAATGCTAACCAAGAAGATTTCCACAATAATGCAGAGGTGACAATCCATTTCGTGTAATCGGTTCTTTAGTTTTAATGCAAAAAATCACACTCAGGCACATACAAATTAAAATAATAAAATATTGATTTTACTAGTTAAGTTTAAGATTTTTATATTTTGATATTTTTGTATTTTGATGAAATAATATTTTATTATTATAATTTATTAATTTTTTTTAATAATAATTGGTGGATTTTATATTAATGAAAAAAGGTTTGTGGTTGAAGCATGTAGAGGTTTACAAAGTGCTCAAAAATGTGTTTAAAGGTGAAGTAAAAATACGTTTTTCCAACATAGAACTAAGTTTATCTATCTTTAAATAAGTTTGTTCTTCGATATGAGTATTTACATTACAAAATTTGACTATGTATACTCTAAAAAAGATGCTAAAGATGCAAAAAAAAAAAAAAAAACATCAAGTACTAGGCTTGGAATGAGCATGAGGTTCCATATCCTCTTTTCTCATGTCACGAGTTGGAAGGTTTAGGTCCGGGAGTGGACTTTTTATTGAAGGGGAGGAGCCACTAGTTGTTGAAATTGTCTCCATAACCATAGGTGTCATTGCATTTTGGACCTACAAATCTTCCACTTGGGAATGGATTGCATATACTTCGTCATGTTGTTGCCACTCATGGTTATTCTGTGCTAAATGAGAATTTCCAGAATGTATGTTACCTGCGTAGACAATCCTTGGACTGCAATTTGAAGCTGTTACGATGAATTCCAAAGATCCTCTATGTAGTGTCCCCAAGGCCGAGCCCCGTTGCAAATCATGATATATGAAATGAATTGTAAACATGTTATATAGGCTGGTGAGCCAAGTTTTGTATAAGCTGGTAGGCTTATGTGTTTGTTAGGCCAGGGAGCCTAAGTATTGAAGGCCAGGAGCCTGTTGTTGTACTTGTATGTATGCAGAATGATTAATAAAATATAAACACCGCCAGGTGCAAACCGACCATGATGAATGAGTGAAGGGGGACTAAGCGTCCACGGAGTGGGCAAGGGATTAGGGGCTGGAAGGTGGGAAAAAGGGGTTAAGTGTTGAGCCTAGAGGCTAAGCCTAGGGGGCTTAAGCCTGGGATTAATATTTTAATATTTTTTTTTTTATTGGGGGAATCGACAACTCGCGGTTCTCGTACTCGCGTGACACGGGGTCGATCCCCAGGCGGCTACCACTATAACCCCAGGTGCAACCACCCAGCCCGCAAGAATGGCGCACGAGTAAGTCCGGGTGAGAATCGAACATGAGACTTCATTTTACAAATTTCCTTCTATTTACACGGCACTTGCCAATCCGTCTACACCCGTGCGGGCATTAATATTTTAATATTATTCCCAAAAAGACGTGTATTTTATTTTTATCCTAAGTTCTTGGCAAGGGAAAAACGTGCAAAAGGGATGCATGTTGTGGGAACGCATGCAGTTCCCAGGGTGACAAGTGTCAACCCTAGTGCATGCAAATATAATAGCTGAGATGAACCATGGGAGAGGGGGGCGTCTCCATTCAACCGGACCGTCTGAGCGTGAACCCATCGGATCTCTGCAAGAATACCCTGGTATAAACCTGAAGGGGGTAAAAAGCCTGTGTGGATTTGGGAGGTAGCCAATACATCCTCAGTTTGAGCAGTTCGAACTTGCGTGTGGGATCTTTGCACCCCTCGTACAATCCCGAAAACCAAAACCATGAGACTATACCGTGAACTGTTGAACCTGTTGGGAAGGGCGTGTCTGCTTTTCCCAATTGGTTGTTGTGACCACGTTGTGCTAGACTGTGCATGGCATACTGGCCAGAGTAAGCCTTGTGTTGAGCTTGTGTATGACCTCTCTTATGGTGAGAGAGGCAACTAAGGTTGGAAGAGGAAGGTTTTCAGGCCTGTGAGCAACTCTTCCCAGGTGAAAGAGTTGTTGGGGAAGTGGTTTCTTCCAGAGAGTGCCCAGCACCAGCTACGGGCTCTGAGACTTCCTGATCCGGCCTGTTGTTGAGGCCCAGAGAAGGAGGTTAGCACCGATGGACTGTGCGTGTGAAGGTGTATACTCCCTGAGCGGAACAGGCATGTGGGGAATGAGAGTTTGGTAGTAGTGGGTGTAAGATGGCATCTTTGGGAAGAATCCTTCCAGATATTTATGTGTTGTTTTCCCTGTAACCTCAGCCTAGCCTAGGATTCCTTGCCTTGGGGTGGAGCTCAGTCCCAGCTCGGGGGTGACCCACTGTTGAGATGATGAGCAGTGTGGTCTAAGGTTGGGAGGTTCGTGAAAGGCCTGCACTTGGTTGGTGGATTTCACCACTGTTACAAGATAAGTATCTAACTATGTTCTTATCACATTTTGCATGACTGTACTACATAAATTATCATGTTTCCGCTATGTATATGAATTACCATTAAATGCTATGGATTGTTTCATCGTAGCAGTAAATTATACGTTTTACTCTGAGTTCAAGGTGTTTATTTGTCTAAATGCATTGGTTATATGATATCTGTATGAGCTTTGTACAAATGGGTGTGCTACAAAGTGAGTTATAAGCTCTGGGTAAGAAAAAAGTTACACTACAAATTGGTATCAGAGCCAAGGTTTCGACTCTGAGCCTAGATGGGCCAGTGGAGTGGTCGTTGGATCGGGAATGTGAAGGAAATTGGGCCTGGAATGACCAATTTCAGACCTTGGTTTGTCCCAGAGTGTCAAGTAGTTGCTTGACCGCGCTTACGAGCTCAGGAGGTTTAGCGGTGCAGTGAAACCGCAGCCAGTGTGGTCCATGGCCACAGGGAGACAGGCCTCTACACCAATGGTGTTAGAACCTTAGGATCTGTTCGGGAGGGAAGGCGAGCCCTCGTGACCGTCGGATCTGGAAAAATGTGCGTAAAGGATTAAAATTCCTTTGGAAATGGCACAGGAGTGTGGAATTCGCGATACGCAAAATCCTGAATTAGTTAGAAAATCGTCTGAGCCGTCAGATTTTGACCAGAAAACCCGACAACTGCTGGATCTGTCGGGAGGTGTCTGAAGGTTCAAACCTCAGTATTTAAAGGCAAAAGCCCGAAATAGATCTAGACCGTCCAAAAGATGGAGGACACATGTCGTGAGATTTTCCATTTCGGGGAAATCGGGAATCATGATATCGGGAGTCCTGGTAACAAGGGATCGAGACTTTCCATGATGGAAACCCTAGAACAGTCGTGGACCGTCCGATTTGAGATGGCCACGTGTTGTGAGACTACCCGTTTCGAGGATTGGGGATTCGAAAGTTCCGATGGCAAGAACTCGGACTTTCGTCATGATAATCCCGACCATACAGTCGAGACATTAGCATGTGACTAAGTCCCGATGAATGGATGAGATTCCTTCGAGAAATCTCAGGGTCTGCAAAAGACCGTTCGATGTGAGAAAGATCTGACCGTTGGATTTACGCGTGGAATCTCATATCGGAGATTGGGTGTTGGAAATCCCGACATCACTATAACAGGAATCACGAAATCATGAAACGCGATATCACGACGGACAAAAGAACCATGTGGGGCCACAGGATCTGAGAGGTGGACAGGTGGCACACCGTTTCGGGAATTCGCGGCGAGAAGTCCTGAAAATTTATGCATTTAGGATTCGCGATATTGCGAACTCCAAAACGTCGAGGGACTGAGGGACCGTTGAATAGTCAATCACATGAGTGTATCGGAGAAACGGCATATCGAGGTTCGGGAGTCGATAAAGCAAAGTTGTCCGACATCGCGAGTGCCGAAATCGCGATAGGGAAAACCCCGATAAGGGTAAAATACTGTGGTCTTATGAGAGACAGTCACATGGACCTCGGCATAGCCGACGGGGGTTGAGGCAAAAGGTGCATCGGCAAATCGGGGATCGGGAGTTCGTGAGGACAGGAACCCATGTCGACGGGGATCCCAAAACCCCAACACCCGAAGCTTCGATCGGGAGATGTGCCATGTAGACACATGAAGAGTACCATGTGCCAGCGAGTGGGAAGACAAGGCAAGAGTGGTGGTACCCTAATGACGTCACCGAAGGTGACGAGGATCCTCCGAAAAAGCACCACGTACCACTATGGTAGAGGGTGACAGCTGTGTTGTGGGCCCGGAGGGTAAAGTAAATCAGAATTTCGAAATTCGGCAATGGAAATGAAAAGAGGTGGGGAGTCACTGTATAATGAACTCCCGGGTACCGAAAACCCGAAGTCCTGGGTACTGAAGGCCGAAAGTCCCGAAATACCGAAAACTAAAGTTTCAAACAACCGAAAAATACAAAGTTGAACAGAGCTCAGAAAATTCGTGAAATTGAAACACTTTCTTAAAATTGATTTTCACGAAAGATGAGGAATTGTCAAGAAACGAAGGTTCGACAAAATTCGATTCGTCTGCACATTATATTGCAGAAGACTGACGAGTGCCAGAACTATTGGGAAATTGCCGCAAAATGCAAAGAAATGGAAGAGAGACATAATACTTCCAGTTCAAGAAACTTACTTAAAACGAAATGTCTTTTATTTTGTTCGAACTGGCTTATAAATATTGTGGATTGCTCATGAAGGTTTAATGAACTGACAAACTTAGAATTGAATTGCACAGTGCGTGTGCAGAGTTCAACGAAGGTTAGAATTCCAGTTAACCAACGTTGAGTATGGAGTGGGGAAGAGTGCAGATTAACCCTGAAATAAAAGATGAACAGGAAGGAAAGGATGTTAACTTGGGAGTCGAAGAATCGAACTCCAATGGGCATGGAAAGGAGAAGGATAAGGAAGGACACATAATGAAAATCCTTGAAGGATTGCAAAGAGAGGCCAAGGCTCGCCGAGATGATAGCCGAAATCTCATGAAAGTTAGGGACCGGCAAGGTGCATTAAACTTAAAATTTTTGAAGGGTCTGGAAAGAATAGAGAAGAAACTCGAGAAAGGAAGAGACTCAAGCACGACGGAGAGTCGCAGAACCCATGGGAGAAGAAGTAGGTCAAGGAGTGGTAGTCGACATCTTAGTCACTCCCAAAGACATTCTGACAGTAAGACACACAGTAGTTCAAGCCCATCCCCTACCAGAAAACATCGAAAATCTGGAAGGGAGGAATTGAAAGGAGAGATGAACAAGATTAAGCCTCCAACATTCGATGGAGAACATAAGGAGGAAGATGCCCAGACCTGGTTGCTTGGCATGAAGAAATACTTCCAACTGCAGAATTATTCCGCCCATGCAGAAGGAAGAATTGCAATGTACCAACTGAAAGGAAAAGCATCCATGTGGTGGGATCAGTTTGTACAGGTGCAACACATTAGAGAGAAAGAGGTCACTTGGAAGGAATTTAAGAGGTATTTCGAGAAGAAATACCCGACTAAAAGATACTATGACAGAAAGATGAAGGAGTTCTTTGAACTCAAATTGGGCAGTATGACCATTGATGAGTATGAACGAAATTTTATGGAACTACTGAAGTATGTTTCATTCATCAAGGACGAAGCTGTTAAAATTCAGAGGTATCTGAGTAGACTGCCACCTTCCATTGGTGAAAAGATTCAATATGATGATCCTAAGACTATGGAAGAAACAATAAGAAGGGTGAAATGCTTATACGAATAACAAAGAGAAAAGCCTACCTTTCAGAAAGCTTGGGATGACCAGAAGAGGTTTAAGAAAGAACAGAGGCAGAAGGGAAACAAGCCTTCCTTTTTCTGAAACAGTCGTTAGGGACAGCCATCATTTAGAGAGCCGAGAAGGACCAAAGAGGGTGCACAAAGACAAAGACTGACGCCCATTCAGTGTTGGGGCTGTCAAGGAAACCACAAGTACAGAGATTGTCCCCATAAAAATGGTAAGGCAAGAACTGTACATATTGTTCAGCAAGCTGAAACAGTGGAGGATTTGGGCAGCAGAATGCCGAGAATCTACACAGCCCTGGACAACAAGCAAGCAGAATTTCAATCGCACATGATTGAAGTGGAAGGTATGATTAACAACCGACCCCTTGTTATTTTAATTGATTCAGGGGCTAGCCATAGTTATGTAGATCCTAGAGTGGTGGAAAGTTTGCATCTAACGAGGAGCAAACAAGAGAAGTCTTGGTTAGTGCAGTTGGCCACAGGGACCAAGAGGAAGGTCACTAAATTAGTTAAGTCATGTACAGTGGACGTGAAAGGAATGAGCACTAAGGCTGAATTGAACATTTTTCCTTTAGGCTCATATGACTACTTAATTGGGATGGACTGGTTGGACCAGCACCATGCCCTTCTGGATTGTCGTAACAAGAGGTTCACATGCCTGAACAAAGAGGGAAATCATATAACAATCCAAGGAATTCCCAGAGTCGTGGTTGTGAGGGAAATCTCAGCCATGCAGCTAAAGAAATGTTACCGGAAAGGCTGTCAATTATTTGCAGCTCGGGTGGAAGAAGCATCCCAAGATGTAGTATCGAATCTGGAAGACCATGAAGTACTCAAGGAGTTCAAGGATATATTTCAGGAGGTACCGGGACTACCTCCGAGGAGGGACATCGATTTTTCTATAAATTTGATGCATGTAACCGCTCCAGTTTCGAAGGCTCCTTATAGAATGAGTACACCAGAGCTGAAAGAGTTGCAATTGTAGCTCGAGGAGTTGCTAAAGAAAGGTTACATTCGCCCCAGTGTGTCACCATGGGGAGCCCCAGTCCTATTCGTGAAGAAGAAAGATGGGATGTTGAGGCTGTGCATTGATTTTCGACAGTTGAATAAGGTCACTGTCAAGAACAAGTATCCTCTGCCAAGGATTGATGATCTTTTTGATCAGTTGAAGGATACGAAAATATTCTCAAAAATAGATCTCAGATCTGGATATCACCAAGTGAGAATAAAGGATGAGGACATTGGCAAGACCGCCTTTAGAACAAGGTATGGTCATTATGAGTTCACAGTGGTGCCATTTGGATTGTCCAACGCGCCTGTTGTTTTCATGTTCTTAATGAACGGTGTGTTCAGAAATTATTTGGACAAGTTTGTCATAGTCTTCTTGGACGACATCTTGGTGTATTCCAAGACAGAGGAAGAACATGAGAAACACCTGAGAATGGTGTTGCAGGTGTTGAGAGAACACCAGCTGTACGCAAAACTGAGCAAGTGCTCATTTTACCAAAGGCAGATCCATTACTTGGGACATATAATATCTGAAGAAGGGATCGTTGTGGATCCTGAAAAGGTACAGGCCATTCGAGAATGGCCAGATCCAAGGAATGTGGCAGAAGTTAGTTCTTTTATGGGTCTGGCAGGCTACTATAGGAGGTTT
Source organism: Picea engelmannii (assembly GCA_009831015.1). Taxonomy (NCBI): domain Eukaryota; kingdom Viridiplantae; phylum Streptophyta; class Pinopsida; order Pinales; family Pinaceae; genus Picea; species Picea engelmannii. Next base: position 518,149 of record ML797480.1, read on the forward strand.
ATAGCCGGATTCTCAAGGATAACCCATTCTATCACTTCCTTGCAAAGGAAGGGGAAGAAGTTCCAATGGACTGAAGAATGTGAGAGCAACTTCTAGCGATTGAAGTAGCTACTAACCAGTGCTCCAATCCTGAAGATTGCGGATCCAGACAAGGATTATGTAGTGTGCACAGATGTGTGTAAGGAGGGGCTGGGAGGAGTTATCATCCAAGAGGGATTTGTAATTTTCTATGAGTCTCGAAAGTTGAAGGAACATGAGAAGAATTATGCCACTCATGATTTAGAACTGGCAGCAATCGTCCACACCTTGAGGAAATGGAGACATTACCTCATGGGCAAGAGATTCAAGTTGAGAACAGACCATAACGGTCTAAAGTATTTATTCAATCAGCCGACCTTAAACGCCAGGAAAACCAGATGGCTAGAGTTTCTGTGCGAATATGACTTTGATATCAAGTATATCAAAGGGAAAGAAAATAAGGTGGCTGATGCACTCAGCAAAAAAGTGCACGAGTTACATGCTACAGCCATTAGCATGTACAAAACTGAGGTGAAAGACAGAATTTTGGAAGCTGCAAATGTTGATTTGCAGTACAAAAATCTTGTAGCAAAGCTACAGCAGCGTGAGAGACGACAGACCAAGGAAAGTTACACCTTGGGAACTAATGGTTTACTTCTGTATAAAAACAGAGTGTATGTACCTAATGTCCGAGAGTTGAGGCTGGCAATTCTAAAGGAGATGCATAACGTGGCTTATGTTGGACATCCTGGATATCAGAAGACTGTGGCAGCATTCAAAAGCCATTATTTTTGGCCGGGTCTGAAGAAAGAAATCGCTGAATACATCGCCAGATGTATGGGGTGCCAGAAGGTTAAGGTGGAGCATAGGCACCCAGCAGGGTTGTTGCAGCCTTTACCTATTCCTGAATGGAAATGGGACGTGGTAACAATGGATTTTATCACAGGATTGCCCAGAACAAGAAAGCAACATGATTCAATCATGGTGGTGGTGGACAAGCTTACTAAAGCTGCCCATTTTATTCCACTGAAAACCACCCACAGAGCAGCATATGTTGTTGATATTTTCCTAAAAGAAGTTGCACGTTTGCATGGAATTCCTAAGACAATTGTGTCTGATAGGGATCCGAAATTCACTTCAAATTTCTGGAAAGGACTGTTCAAAGGATTCAGAACGAATATGAACTTTAGTACAGCATATCATCCCGAGTCTGATGGACAGACAAAGAGAGTAAACAGAGTAATCGAAGACATGCTGAGAATGTATGTGAGGGATAAACCATCAAGGTGGGAAGACTACCTGCATTTGGTAGAATTCGCCTACAATAATGGGTACCATGCATCATTGAAGATGAGCCCATTCGAAGCGCTTTATGGAAGAAAGTGAAACACTCCAGTGAGTTGGGATAATCCCGCTGACAGAGTAGTAGTTGGACCTGAACTACTCAAAGAGATGGAAGATCAAATGATAAAAATCAAACAGAATCTGAAAGCTGCCCAGGACAGGCCAAAAAGTTACGCTGATAGTAACAGAACCCATAGATAATTCAAAGTGGGTGATCATGTTTTCTTGAAAGTGAAAACTAACAGGAGTTCCCTGAAGCTGGGAAGTTGCGCCAAGTTGGCAGCAAGATTTTCTGGGCCATTT
>ML797481.1:0-12963 GCA_009831015.1 Picea engelmannii
GGACTTGGGTCCCTTCTTTCTCCAATGGAAGGCTCTTGAGGCCCTCACTGATTGCTCTCCTTACAATGAAAAGATGAAAATGTAGGTGAAAGAACTCCAAGCTTATTCACTCAAGAGAGGGGTGAATAGCTTTATGAAATGCAGCTTGTAATGTTTATTTCCAAAGAATGGGTCCTTAGCAATCTCAGCAGCATAACAGTATGAAGAATCCCTTGAGAAAATGGTGGTCATTCATGGCTTTTTATAGCCAAGAATTGGGTTATTATGTAACCTCTTTTGAATGTGAAAAGGGGCTCTCTAGGGCACAATTAGGTCTTTGACCAGCCCACCATGAGGATTGAGCTCGGATTTGGTGTCAAATCGACTTGGGAGCCGATCCATTAGTGGTTGGAAGGCCGACCAATTTCAATAAATGCGCTGTTTAGCAGGCACGCGGGTTTTTCACCCCACGGCCGCGCCTTTTGCACATATGCGCGCCTTGTACGTTACTGTTGCGCGCGTATGCGCGCGCGCCCAGATGATGTAAAGCGCCCTTCAAATTTTTGGTCATTTGTATAGTTTTTGACCCTTTTGCAATGCTGTGGAATTAATCCTGTGCCATGAATGACTCTTTCTGTTCTGACGATGCGGAGTTCTTGTCGCCCTGTGCGGACAAAATTTCAGTGATAACAGATGCCCCCTGATGGATGAGGTTAGGAGCAAAACATATAGCCGAAATCCATCAATGTTTCTTTTACTGAAAATGGTGTGGTAAGGGAGAGAAAGAGTGGGACCGTGTAGAGCAATCTATTGGAGAAGAAAGGAACTGGTAAAACCTGATCTTCTGGAAGGTGTGTATCAGTATACAAGTGTGTTCAGACGAGGCGGGCATGCCCCATGCTCGTATGATGTAACTCTGAAGAATGATGCCGAAAATGTTGGTGTAGACAACTGCAGCGCCCTCGGGGGCGGAATCAGAAAGGCAGAAGACAGGTTCACAAAGGAACAGAGTCTGAACCATAGGTAACGGTCGCGGAAATAAACAACGACGGTGATGTGGGCATTGGTGGCCTGACCTAGTGCAGAGGTCTTCGGCAACTGATAAGAAAAACTACAATAGTCGCAAAGTAAGACCCACCATAACATGAGAAAGTGTTGGCGTCGAATTTTATGGGGGTCAACGACATCAGGGGGCAATGGTGTTTCCCTCTGTGCCATCCGAGATCTCTCATTAAATGGGAAATAAGAATAAAGATACTGTCGCCCTTCTGGAAAATTGTGCTGATGTCGACAAAAAAAGGGGGACGCGACTCTCAAAAGCAAAGGACTTCATGGAATCTACTGTGGTGCGAGAGTGGAAAAGGTACATGGACGAAGTCAAGAAGTGGGAAGACTCAAGACTGCCCTTGGCTGGAGAATGTATGAGACAAACAGTGGCCGTATCCGTGTGACAAGGTCGAGTGTCAGGGGGATGCCAAGACCGAGGATAAGTTGTGCCAGAGGCGGGACAAGGTGAACAAATTCAGAGGATAAATGGTAAGTGACCTGGGTAGCGATCTGAAGATATAGACGATGTCGGTGAGGGTGAATGAGAAGTAATGCTCCAACCAAGGGTGACACGGGTTGCGTGTGGCCAAAAAAGGAAAGTAGGTCGCCAACAGTGACGACAAAAGTAAATACTGGGGATAAAAGATGTTTGTACAATAAATAATGAATAACTGTGGGAAAGATGTACAAAATACAGAAACGGGTGCCCCAGTGTGAAAGGAATGTCCCAAGGAGGGCATAAATGTCTGAGAAAATTGATGAAGGGTGGGGGGGCCCATTGGTGAGTTTCTGTATGAGGTAGGTGAAATGGAGATAGGTTCGCAGATGGGCAAACTGAGGGTGGATGAAATGGTGGGTTCGTGATCCTGCGGAGGTGCAGGTGAAAAGAACGTAACCATGGATCGATGATCTGGGAGTCCGTATGGGAAGCTAGCAAAAAATGAGAAGAAGAAGTATGTGGTCGATCTGCAACATGATGAAAGACTACCGGGACTCCCATCCATAAAGGGTGATGAAGAACAGCATGAGTGTCAAAAAGTGCCAATAGGTGCTATGAATAGGACAACTCATGTAGGTGAGAATGCTACCGGGTGACAGTACCCCAACAATGCAAATGGAGGTGTGAGTACTGCAGAGCCGGAAATGGGTATCCTATAGGCCAAAATCAGGGGGTGTGACTGGGAATGTAAATGCAATACAGTGGGAGAGACTACATGCCAGTGCTGAGTATATACCTGAAGGAGTGATGTGGAGAGGTGCTGATCAAGTACCTGCACATAGAACAACCAAATACCCAAAGTGACCAATATCTGAAGAGAATCAAAGATATGAGCGTATACTTGACAAATGTGACTATGCGCGTGGGTACCTGACCGTGATATGGAAAAGAGGCACCCCGAGGGCCTATGATGAAAAGTGGCCCGGGGACAGTCATGATGTAGGTGGCGGGACGCTGATCCCGTGGCTGAAGACGGTTCGAGAAATGGACGCCGTGGGCTCCCGGACTCTTGAGTGGAAGTTTGGAAAAAGACCTATATATAGTTGTAGGGCCCACATTGCTACCTCATTTGTACCTGCTGCTTCAGTGAGTTTACGAGCAGATTCAGAGGAGATTGCGTGATTCCGAGAGCACGAGGCATCTGATTCACGGCGTGCGAGTTTCAGGTTAGTGGTCTGAACATCCTGCATAGTTATAGGTTTCCAAATTTCGGGCAGGGTAGGTATATGGGGTCGTACGGGAGGTTTTTAGGGGGTTTTGGGTAGAGGAGGGGCCCACATGCGCGGGCGACTCGGTGGAAGGCGCGCATGAGTGCGTGCCCTTACCCGGAAAAAGCGCACATGTGTGTGCGTGAGAAGGGATTTAAGGCACGCCTGTAGGGTAGACAGGCGCGCCTGAATGCACGCCTGTGGGGTGAACAGGCGCGCTCCCGAGTGCGCCTGTGGGTTGGACAGGCGCGCTCTAGAGCACGCCTGTATTGTTAACAGGTGCGCTCTAGAGCGCACCTGTATTGTTAACAGGCGCGCTCTTGAGCGCGCCTGTGGGAAAAACAGGCGCGCATCTATGCGCGCCTGTGTATTTGAACACGTGCGCATGGATGCGCACCTGTGGGTGGTAAAACCGCACCTTTGAGGCAAGGTTTCAAGGTGAAAAATTAGCTTATTGGATGTATTGGATGATTGCCTTTAGCTAATATAGAACTCTGGGTTGTGTGCAGGTGACTATCAGAGATCATGGATGTACGGTGGCATGAGCGGGATTGGTCGCAGCTACGAGATGCTGTAGCCGAGGCGAGGCCCGCAGTCCAAGCATCTTTAGCAGCCAGTGGGTTGCTAAAGTTTTTTGATTGCTCTTTGATACGGTCGCAGGAGTATTTGCTCCAGTTCTTGATTGAGATGTGGAGCCCAGATCGACACTGCTTCCTCATGCGAGGAGAGGAGATCGCCTTCACTGCGGTGGAGGACATTTACTTCCTGACGGGGCTCCCCTTCCGAGGAACACCATTGCCGACAGATCTTGTGCTACCAAGGGACACCCATTTGGAGACAGTCGCCGAGCGATACTGCTCAGGCGAGCATTATATGACTGGGTCGACAGTGAGTATCAGTAGGATAGATGTCCTGCTACATCGTTGCATAGCAGCGATGATAGTTCAGATATATGGATCCCGAGCTCCCCACCGGATTAGTGGTGGGGAGCTGGTTTTGATGGAGAGGGTGGTGGTGGGCCGTGAGCGGTTCGCCTGGGGTCTGACCCTTCATGCGCGGATGATCGTGCAGGTAGACTGGTGTTGGTCCACGGGCGTCGGGGAGTTCGCATTTGGCTCCATCCTGGTGGCCTTTTTCTTGGAGAGGGTGCCTATGCTGTGGCCGAGGGTGCTACTGGAGGCACCAGGGGTACGAGAGCCGCGCTTGAGGCAGTGGGCACAGATTTTGGTTCGCCACGGTGGTGGCAAAGGCGGTCACTACTTCACTGCGCAGGCGGCGCAGATATGGCGGCAGATGCCGCAGGTGATGCTGCAGTTCCCCTATGCGGGGGTAGACTTTCGGGGGGACCCGGAGATGGTATTGCCTCCTGGGGAGGTGTTTGATCATAGAGGTATGTTATGTTTTTGTGTGTTTTGATTTATTCTATGATTGTGATATACTAGTGCATATGTTTGATGTATAGATACTGATACCATCTGTTGTTGTGTGGTTGGTGCATGCGCAGATTTGGCACCTCGCGGGCGTGAGGTGGAGTTATATAGACCGCCGATGCAGCGAGAGGGGTGACCTCCGCATGGCGAGAGGCAGCCGCGGGATGAGGCTGCGGGGGCCCCAGCAGAGCTCGAGAGACCGTCTAGGAGGCGTCGTTTTGATGACCCTGGTGCGGGGCCATCACATGCTCCTCCGGCCGTGGCCGGAGGTGGTGATGAGGATATCCTTCGTCGTTTTGAGACGATGTTTTGAGACGTGCCTGAGGGCATGTGGATTCGTATCCAGGACGAGGAGTTCCTGGAGCAGTGTATAGGGTTACCGCCGGCATGGCGGTCGATCATGCGATGAGCAACTGTGCTCGCGGCCATGACGAGTGGGCGCCTGCCTCCTGAGCAGGGGGGTCCTGCAGATGTTCCACCACCACCGCCTGGGGCTGGTAGGGGTGGGCCACCACCTCCTCCTGAGGGAGGGGTAGCTGGGGGTGCGATAGAGGCCCCCTGATGTATATTGTACTTTGTATGCCATTTTTTATTATATAGGCTGGTGAGCCGTTTTTTTTTTTTTTTGTACCATGATGTGGCATGGGCCTGTGGGCCAATGTATTTTTTGTATATGTAAACATTCGGATGGCTGAGGAGGCCTATATATATATGAGTATACATGTTTTTTTGGATCCAAATGTGTTGTACATATGTTTTTGTTTTTTGATGATGATGATGTCTATTTTTCCTATATGCTGTGACAGGAGGTATGAGATGTTTATGTATGTGTGGTTTGATGTGATATATGCCAATCTAGCACCATGTTAGCTATTTCATCTGTTGTTTGATTCAATTCTCTTGGAATATGTGTAAATGTAATGGAATCAAAATGTCGAGATAATAACCTAACCTGCAGGTATTTGCGAAAGAGGCATGGATCGCGTACACGGTATACATTGTTGAGCTGGAGAATGACGAGTTGGGAGTCGAGGAAAACGCTAAGGTGACGAATATGATGATGTTGGGCATCGGTCAGGAGGCCAATGACAGCAGTGTATTCGACTTGGTTATTGGTTGCTGGTCCTAAACATATGCCGTTGGAATGTAGCATTTCATGTGAAGGGGTGTAGAGAGCCCAAGCAGCCGAAGCGAGATTTTGTGTCCAATGGCTGGCGCCGTCGGCATAACCAATGTGGTAAGATGGTGGAGGAGTCATCTGTCAATAGCACAAAGGATATTTTTAGATGGGATAAAAAGATTAAAAAACGCTATAAAAGAAAAATGACCTAAAGTAGCCTGATTACGTTCAAGCATAAAATTTCTTGAGGTATAACCGATTGACGGGTTCTTTAAGTGTGAGGGCTTCAGGGGAGGCCAAGATGTATGCACCTTTGGTGAGGCAATGTTGGATGATGTAAGGGCCATGCCAGAGTGATTCGAATTTTCCGTGGCCAAAGGTATCATGAGCGATATCATAGGCAAGGACAAGGTCGCCTTCGCGAAATGAGCGAAGGTTGACATGGCGATCAAAGGTAGCCTTGGATCGTTTTTTAGCTGCCTCGTTGTTCTGTAATGAGGATCGACGATCCTCATCCAGAGACTCCAAGTTCAGAAAACGCTGCTCCAGTGGAGCAGTGTCAGGTAAAATCTCAATTGCGGTGCGAAGGGTGGGAATTTCGCACTCGATGGGAAGAGTTGCCTCGACCCCATGGACTAAGTGGAAGGGTGTGAAACCTGTGGCGGTATTCATGGCCGTTCGATAAGCCCAGAGCATGGAGAATAACATATGATGCCAATTGGTTTTATGTTTATTCACCGTGCGTTGTAACATGGTCTTGAGGACTTTGTTCACTGCCTCGACCTGTCCGTTTGACTGAGGGTAGTATGGTGAGGAAAAATCGTGAGAGAAGCCTAACCGAGATGAGAGTTCAATGAATATCTCATTCTCAAAATGTTTCCCATGATCGGAGACAAGTTGGAGTGGTACTCTGAACCGAGATATGACATGGTTGAAGAAAAAACGCGTTGCGGTGTCAGCGGTGTTGTTGAAGGTGGGCATAGCTTCAGCCCAGTTGGTGAAGTAATCGACAACGACAACAATGTATTTGTGACCATTGCTGGAGGGAGGATTACACGTCATAAAGTCAATGCCCCATTTACAAAAGGGGCCTGCCGTGATGACTGGATGAAGAAGAGCGGGGGGAGCGCGGGCTTTGTTGGCGTAGAGCTGGCATTGCTCACATCGTTTCACGGCATGAATGCAATCATGAAATAGGGAAGGCCAAAAATAACTGGCCCAGATAATCTTCTGAGCCGTGGAGATGCCCGAAAGATGGCCCCCACATGCGCCACTGTGGCAGTCATTTAAGACTCGGTCGGCCTCATCAATAGTTTGGCAGCGACGAAGAATGGTGTCGACGCCCCGTCGGTATAGGATGTCACCGATGAGGAGATAGCGGGGGGCCTGATGGCGAATGCGCCGACGATCATCTCAGGATAAGTGGTTACCGAACTTTTGAGTTTGTAGGTAGACGAGGAGGTCGCCATACCAAGGATCATCTGACGCGATGTAAAAGAGATGTTCGTCAGGAAAGTCGGTATTGACGGGGGCACTGGGTTTGTCGGAGGGAAGGGCTGTGACAAGTTCCGCGAGAACGAGGGCCTTCTTACTCTTAGGTGTTGAGAACTCCAGGTCGTATTCTTGAAGGATAACGATACATCGAGCAAACTTTCCGTTAACTTGGCGACGGCTGAGCAAATATTGCATAGGGTTCGAATCTGCGACGACCTTAGTGGTACGAAGCAGAATGTAATGATGCAACTTTTGTACTGCAAGGACAACTGCAAGAGCAAGTTTTTCTTCATGTTTGTACTTCAGGGGTGGTCCTGAGAGGTTCTTACTAACGTAGTAAATGACGTGTTCACGATTGTCATCTCTGAGCTGGACGAGGACGCCGACTACTGATACAGCTGATGCTGATACGTAGAGAATGTAGTCGCGATTGTAGTCAGGTGCACTAATCAAAGGTGCATTGGAAAGCGCTTCTTTGAGATCGTCAAATGACTGTTGGGCATAGTCGTCCCAATGAAAATGGATGTCGTGACGCAGTAAGCGAAGGAAACCATGTGCGCGTATAGCGTAATCAGGAACAAAGCGCCTAAGAAAGTTGGCTTTGCCCTGTAGACTCTGTAGTTGTCGCAAATTCTGAGGAGGTGGAATTTTGGTGATGGCTTGGACTTTGAGGGGGTCCACGGTGATGCCTCTTTGTGAAACAATAAAACCGAGAAGTCGCCCTGCGGTGACACAAAATACACACTTGAGAGGGTTCAAGCAAATGTTATATTGACGACACCGTTGGAAGATGATTCGTAAATCATCGAGGTGTTGGGTGCACTTCTTAGATCGAGCGGTGAGGTCATCTAAGTAAGCAAGGATGATAGCAGGCAGATCGTGAAAGATATATGTCATGGCTCGTTGGAAAGTTGCGCCGGCATTTTTGAGGCCGAAGGGCATGACACGATTACCAAATGTACCCCATGGGGTAATGAATGCAGTTTTGTATTGGTCGGCTGGGTGGATTTGAATTTGGTTATAGCCAGAGAATCCGTCCATAAAGGAAAGAGCCTCGTGGCCTGCGCAATCGTCGATAATCTGATCGATGAAACGCGTTGGGAAGTTGTCTTTGGGACATGCGTTATTGAGGTCGCGAAAGTCGGTGCAAACACGAATGGTGCCCTGTTTTTTATCGACGGGTACAGGGTTGGAAACCCATGAGGTGTAAGCAATGGGGTAAATAAACCCATCCGTACGTAATTTATCAATTTCGGCTTTGATAGCCGCGACTTTGGATAGGTGTAGCGATCGTTGTTTCTGGAGAACTGGTATGATGTCTGGCCAGGTGTCGATACGATGTTCGACAATAGAGGGGTCGAGGCCAGGCATCTCTATGTATGACCAGGCGAAAATATCCCTAAATTCCTGGAAGAGGGTTGTGTATGCAACAATTTCCTGAGGAGTGCAAGCAGCTCCAATGATGATCTCTTAGACGATGCCAGGTTTAATGGAAATGTCGATTTTGATGGTGGGTGAAATGTTAGCCAGATTGCCTTCTTCGAAAGCGTCGGGTGTTGGAATAGGATTGTTGAACCAGTCGATAGGCCCTGAGGGGATAAAGTCTTTGGTTTCGACCACGTAAATGGGATTGTGGCTAGGAGGCATGAGGGCTTCCTGCGGGAGGAAGAGTGCACGATGATGTAGTGCGTCCCAAGGAGAGTCTGGGCATTGTAGCTCTTCTAGTATTTCTTCATCGCAGTGGAAATGATGGGAATATAATGGATCGTGAGGGGTGATCTCAGCTCTAGTGTGAGTGCCCCCTGCTGGTGAAGCAAGGGGAGAGGTGCGAGCAGAAAGTGAGGGTTCGCTCGGCATGAACCATATGTTGAAGCACTGAGGTGTACCCGTGGTGGTTGGATGATTAATCTCTTCGGGGGGATGAGTAGGAGAGTTGGGAGGGTTACGGGGTAAATCCTCGGATCCGCCATCTAAGAACCAAGGAGGTGTGGGGAGTGCCTCGGGTTCGGGAGAAATGACGTGGAGATCTGCCAGTGGTGAAGTAAGGTCAATTACCTCTGCTGTGGGTTGGTGTAGTAGGGCCAATTGACGTTTCCTATATTCGATGATCATAGGACATTGGTATGTAAAATGAGCCAATGAATCGCAAAGAGAGCAAGGGCATCGCATGCGTTCATTGATTGAAGAGGTGACATAGCGAATGTCAGTGAGCGGTGTTGTGGAAGACGTGGCAGGGCGTGGTTTGTTCTGAAAGTCTCGGCTGATGATAGCTAAAGCCTCCCGGAAACGAGGCAATGCTAGACAATGATGGGTGTAATGGCCATACTCAGAACAGATGGCACACGCGAATTTGGTATTCAACCCTTTACTACTGGAAGGATGAGTGGTAACAGTTCCATGGTTATTTCAGCCTCTTTATAGTGTAATCGGAAGGAGTTCAATGTGATCTATTATGTTTACATTCCCTTGCTATCCTTGGTGTTGTTTTAACTTTTGAATAAAGCAATATTTTTGTGGTGTATTCAATTCACTTTCATTGCTATAATTTGATTAGCATCTTGGCCCTTCAACATGGGTAAAAAGCGTCTGATTGAAGGAGATATTTGTGTTTTATGACTCCATAGTACTTTGGAATCAAGGCACCAATCGATTATGATTAATTTTCAGCACTTAGGGTTACCGGAAATTTGCAAAGTCTATGTTTTACCAAGCAAGAAATGTACAGATCTGGATTCTGATTTGAATATTTCAGTATTATTGTTTCAAATTTGCAAATTTTGGGTTTATTGTGCATATTTATAGTAGATCTGAAGTTAGATCTAAATTTTTACATTTCAGAGTTGTAAATTTAGAGTTTTATGGAAATATTTATTGTAGATATGAACCTTTAGGAGAAAAAATTAGGTTTGAAGTTACAGCTTTGGTACTTTATTGGGCAGATCTGAAAGCAATTTGACTTTTCACAACAAATAGAGGTTTCATACCAATAGATTTAGGGTTTATATATTCAGATCTGAACTGTAATTTGGGTTTTATCCGTAGATTAGGATTTTCAGATCATAGATTTAGCATACTATTTGTCAACTCTGTTGTGTATTTGATGGATAATTGGGTTGTCAGAGGAAGTACAACATTCTTATTAACTGTCTGGGTTGATAACTAACATATTTACAAATTTATTTACTAAATTTTGGGTCAAATAGGTGATTTATATTGCATATTTCCCATGTACATTAAAGACCTAATTGGGGACTCTCTCCTAAGACTATCACATACCAGCCTCAAAGCAAGAAAGGGTTTGTGTATGGTGATAGTGGCACAATCCCTAATATGTTTGTATTTAATATTCCAAGAAATCAATTTCCAGTCGATTTTGGGTTATAACATAATCAAAGTGGTTAGCAATGGTTATTGAACATGTCATGAAACCTTATGGTAATCTTTTATTCAAAAAGGCCAATAAATCAAGATTATGTTGAAGTAGATCTCTTTGGGAGTATGGAAAACAATCTTTAGTGAACCATATTAGATTTGGTAACATGTTCAAGTCACATCAAGTTAAATATCTAGATAATACCATGTATCCTCATTTTGTATGTAGATCCCTCAATCACAAGACCAAACTATGTTCCATGGAAATGTTGTTTTTTTAGAAGTCAAGATCAAGATATATGGGAATGGAATTCATAGAACCATCAACATAGACTAGTGCACCTAACCCAAGGAGATTTGAAACAGGCACTTACCATCATAGAACTATCCAAATGTGTTGTGAGATTGGAGACAACCGGTTAAGGTAACCCCTTGGGATAAATCACACGCACATTAAAAAAAAAATAGCATAAACCAAAGGCATAGAAAATTCAGATCTCAATACAAATTTCACTCCAAATTTCTCTCACAAACGTAGAAATGCAGACTAGTATAAAAAACTCAGATTTGTGTATTTTAGAATGTGGGAGGGACTGTTTTGTAGGAAAAAGTTAGGATATTAGTGTCCCCATTGTATTTGGATCCATGGAAATGCAGACCCTGGGTCCTCCATAGGCAACTCCAATAACATAGAAGTTAAGAATTGTTCAGATCATACGACAACTATCAATAGTTAAAATCTGATCAAAAAATAATCTTTGGCAAGCCCTATGTATGATTAATAACTTGTTAAAGAGGACAAGGAGAGTCGTTGGCAACAATAGGGAAAGAAGAAGAGGCAAATGAATAAAAAAATTCATGAGGAATGGTTTTGAAAATATGGTTGATTTGACTTCTCAAGATAAGGGCAAGGACTGGTAAGATTCTATTTAAATTCTCCAATAGTTCAAAGGGAAGTTTAGAAGAGCATGAAGACTCTCAAGGAATATCATTGTAGCAACTTGAAACAAGGAAAACTAGAGGCCCATAATTCTTCAAGTCAATCTCAACCAGTAGTTGCAACCCATACCTTACAGTGGAATTTTGGTTATGATAGTAAATCATTGACTCTTTTGAGTCTTGAATATCACTTTTGAAGCATTATGGGACCTTCAACCAACTACCCAATGAATATGGCTATCAACAAGAAGTGCATTGTAGCATGGAAAGAAGAAGAGGCAAATGAATAAAAAATGCATCAGGAATGTTGTTGTTAGGCAAAGTAGTGTAGACACTCCTGGCCTTTTGAGGTATACAAAAAATGCCACACAAATTGAGGTATATTAGGGTCTATTCAAGATGAACAACATTAATGAAAGTGTGGGGGAAAAGTAAATAAGTGTCCAAAAAAGGAGGGATCAAAATGATATGAACTCCCTCCATATGCTTAAGCAAAAGTCTGAAGAGTCAAGACTACCTTTGATGTTTCACATGGAATGATCACAATCGTTGTTCTAAATAACTCCACAAAACCATGTCTACAAATGGGTGTTACATAATATAGTCATTACCATTAAGAATCAACCTTCAATAAGGGAGGCTTGAGAAAATTTTGAGGTTGAGCAAATTTTGAGGTTTCCTGGTAGCTTTTTGACAAAAACTATTTGGTGCTACATGCCAAGGTAAGGAACTGTAACATCCCGCTCTGGCGCACTGAGAAAACTTATTCTTTGAGGACACTTGCTCTCAAGTGATCTGGACTTTTATGATGTTAAACCATTTATACTTGATTATGATGCGATTGATAGACGACATGATGTTTTACTATTTGATGTAGACAGGTGCTATTGACTCAGTTTTATTGAGTGTGTAGGGTTTTTGACTTTGAGGATGCAGAGGCATTGGTGGAACCCCTTGGACTCCGGATTGAGTCAGGGAGTGTGCTATTTGGGTTGATTTATTTATTATGATATTTCATTGATTTGATGATTTGATGTTGACATGTTCTGACATGATTGTCGATGATGTAGGCTGATGATAGCTTGCCGACCAGACTCACATATGGAGTAAAGGGGCCACACATGATTTCCAGAGAGGTTGAGGGAGAGGGGTGGACAACATCCCTGCCACAGCCTACTAGAACTCCCGTCGTGGCTCGAACTGTAGGTTAACGATTACCTAGTTCGAGAGGATCCACGATGCCATGAGGGAATACTGCGACAGTCGCTCACGATGATTCTAAGGGGCGCACAATAAGGCGGGGGCCTTATTCCTTAGAGCCCTTAGTCTCCCACAAGTTCACCTAGCGGAGTGTTGACTCCAGGGGTTATAGATGTCTACCAATCAGTCCAGTTGGCGAGTGGCACCCTTGGAGCACGTGGTGCATCCTGAAGGGCACGTCGCACAAAAGAAACACAAGAAGCGAGTGGCACCCTTGGAGCACGTGGTGCATCATGAAGGGCACGTCGCGCAAAGGAAACAAACGAGGCAAGTGGCACCCTTGGAGCACGTCGTGCGTCCTGAAGGGCACGTCGCATTGATGTGGATGAAGGAAACAAACCTAAATAGCCCTAGGACAATAACGCCTTAAGAAATCCTTAAACAACTCCCCTAACCCAGTGTCGCCCAGTTCAGAATCTAAGTACTGAGTCTAAAAATTTTAGGGTAAAATTTTAGTCTAACCTTAAGAACAGACACTGGAATAAAAATAACAATTTAAACAAGAACCCACCTAATTAATAGTTGGGTCTTCATAAAATTCTTGGGGTGATGACGAGGGTAAGAATTAAATTAAAACTAATGCTTCTAAAATTTTACAAAGAAGAAATCAATTCC
>ML797481.1:48012-82463 GCA_009831015.1 Picea engelmannii
ATTTTACCCTAAAAGTTTTAGACTCAGTACTTAGATTCTGAACTGGGCGACACTGGGTTAGGGGAGTTGTTTAAGGATTTCTTAAGGCATTATTGTCTTAGGGATATTTAGGTTTGTTTCCTTCATCCACATCAATGCGACGTTGCCTTCAGGACGCACCACGTACTCCAAGGGTGCCACTCGCCTCGTTCATTTCCTTTGCACGTCGTGCCCTTCAGGATGCACCACGTGCTCCAAGGGTGCCACTCGCTTCTTGTGTTTCTTTTGTGCAACGTGCCCTTCAGGATGCACCACGTGCTCCAAGGGTGCCACTCGCCAACTGGACTGATTGGTAGACATATATAACCCCTGGAGTCAACACTCCACTAGGTGAACTTGTGGGAGACTAAGGGCTCTAAGGAATAAGGCCCCCGCCTTATTGTGCGCCCCTTAGAATCATCGTGAGCGACTGTCGCAGTATTCCCTCATGGCATCGTGGATCCTCTCGAACTAGGTAATCCTTAACCTACAGTTCGAGCCACGACGGGAGTGATAGTAGGCGGTGGCAGGGATGTTGTCCACCCCTCTCCCTCAACCTCTCTGGAAATCATGTGTGGCCCCTTTACTCCATATGTGAGTCTGGTCGGCAAGCTATCGTCAGCCTACATCATCGACAATCGTGTCAAAACATGTCAACATCAAATCATCAAATCAATGAAATATCACAATAAATAAATCGGCCCAAATAGCACACTCCCTGACTCAATCTGGAGTCCAAGGGGTTCCACCGATGCCTCTGCATCCTCAAGGTCAAAAACCCTGCACACTTAATAAAACTGAGTCAATAGCACCTGTCTACATCAAATAGTAAAACATCATGTCGTCTATCAATCGCATCATTATCAAGTATAAATGGTTTAACATCATAAAAGTCCAGATCACTTGCAAGCAAGCGTCCTCAAAGAATAAGTTTTCTCAGTGCGCCAGAGCGGGATGTTACAGTTCCTTACCTTGGCATGTAGCACCAAATAGTTTTTGTCAAAAAGCTACCAGGACACCTCAAAATTTGCTCAACCTCAAAATTTTCTCAAGCCTCCCTTATTGAAGGTTGATTCTTAATGGTAATGACTATATTATGTAACACCCATTTGTAGACATGGTTTTGTGGAGTTATTTATAACAAAGATTGTGATCATTCCGTGTGAAACATCAAAGGTAGTCTTGACTCTTCAGACTTTTGCTTAAGCATATGGAGGGAGTTGATATCATTTTGATCCCTCCTTTTTTGGTTTCTTCTTTGGACACTTATTTACTTTTCCCCCACACTTTCATTAATGTTGTTCATCTTGAATAGACCCTAATATACCTCAATTTGTGTGGTCTTTGTTGTATACCTCAAAAGGCCAGGAGAGTCTACACTACTTTGCCTAACAACAACATTCCTGATACATTTTTTATTCATTTGCCTCTTCTTCTTTCCATGCTACAATGCACTTCTTGTTGATAGCCATATTCATTGGGTAGTTGGTTGAAGGTCCCATAATGCTTCAAAAGTGATATTCAAGACTCAAAAGACTCAATGATTTATTATCATAACCAAAATTCCACTGTAAGGTATGGGTTGCAACTACTAGTTGAGCTTGACTTGAAGAATTATGGGCCTCTAGTTTTCCTTGTTTCAAGTTGCTACAATGATATTCCTTGAGAGTCTTCATGCTCTTCTAAACTTCCCTTTGAACTATTGGAGAATTTAAATAGAATCTTACAAGTCCGTGCCCTTATCTTGAGAAGTCAAATCAACCATATTTTCAAAACCATTCCTCATGAATTTTTTTATTCATTTGCCTCTTCTTCTTTCCCTATTGTTGCCAACGACTCTCCTTGTCCTCTTTAACAAGTTCTTAATCATAGATAGGTCTTGCCAAAGATTATTGTTTGATCAGATTTTAATTATTGATAGTTGTCGTATGATCTGAACAATTCTTAACTTCTATGTTATTGGAGTTGCCTATGGAGGACCCAGGGTCTGCATTTCCATGGATCCAAATACAATGGGGACACTAATATCCTAACTTTTTCCTACAAAACAGTCCCTCCCACATTCTAAAATACACAAATCTGAGTTTTTTATACTAGTCTGCATTTCTACGTTTGTGAGAGAAATTTGGAGTGAAATTTGTATTGAGATCTGAATTTTCTATGCCTTTGGTTTATGCTATTTTTTTTTTAATGTGCGTGTGATTTATCCCAAGGGGTTACCTTAACCGGTTGTCTCCAATCTCACAACACATTTGGATAGTTCTATGATGGTAAGTGCCTGTTTCAAATCTCCTTGGGTTAGGTGCACTAGTCTATGTTGATGGTTCTATGAATTCCATTCCCATATATCTTGATCTTGACTTCTAAAAAAACAACATTTCCATGGAACATAGTTTGGTCTTGTGATTGAGGGATCTACATACAAAATGAGGATACATGGTATTATCTAGATATTTAACTTGATGTGACTTGAACATGTTACCAAATCTAATATGGTTCACTAAAGATTGTTTTCCATACTCCCAAAGAGATCTACTTCAACATAATCTTGATTTATTGGCCTTTTTGAATAAAAGATTACCATAAGGTTTCATGACATGTTCAATAACCATTGCTAACCACTTTGATTATGTTATAACCCAAAATCGACTGGAAATTGATTTCTTGGAATATTAAATACAAACATATTAGGGATTGTGCCACTATCACCATACACAAACCCTTTCTTGCTTTGAGGCTGGTATGTGATAGTCTTAGGAGAGAGTCCCCAATTAGGTCTTTAATGTACATGGGAAATATGCAATATAAATCACCTATTTGACCCAAAATTTAGTAAATAAATTTGTAAATATGTTAGTTATCAACCCAGACAGTTAATAAGAATGTTGTACTTCCTCTGACAACCCAATTATCCATCAAATACACAACAGAGTTGACAAATAGTATGCTAAATCTATGATCTGAAAATCCTAATCTACGGATAAAACCCAAATTACAGTTCAGATCTGAATATATAAACCCTAAATCTATTGGTATGAAACCTCTATTTGTTGTGAAAAGTCAAATTGCTTTCAGATCTGCCCAATAAAGTACCAAAGCTGTAACTTCAAACCTAATTTTTTCTCCTAAAGGTTCATATCTACAATAAATATTTCCATAAAACTCTAAATTTACAACTCTGAAATGTAAAAATTTAGATCTAACTTCAGATCTACTATAAATATGCACAATAAACCCAAAATTTGCAAATTTGAAACAATAATACTGAAATATTCAAATCAGAATCCAGATCTGTACATTTCTTGCTTGGTAAAACATAGACTTTGCAAATTTCCGGTAACCCTAAGTGCTGAAAATTAATCATAATCGATTGGTGCCTTGATTCCAAAGTACTATGGAGTCATAAAACACAAATATCTCCTTCAATCAGACGCTTTTTACCCATGTTGAAGGGCCAAGATGCTAATCAAATTATAGCAATGAAAGTGAATTGAATACACCACAAAAATATTGCTTTATTCAAAAGTTAAAACAACACCAAGGATAGCAAGGGAATGTAAACATAATAGATCACATTGAACTCCTTCCGATTACACTATAAAGAGGCTGAAATAACCATGCCCACATTGCAACAAAGGATGGTACAATTCACCAACACACTACTGCTCCTAATAGATCTTGAGAGATCAATCCCTTACAAAGCAATAGATCAAGACTAAAAAAGTCCATGCCAAAGACAATGACCTCCAACCCTTTTACACCTTAAGGGAGGGGTTCATACATAAAATAACACATAATATTTTCCCCTTTAGAAGGATCCTAAAATAGATGATGAATAAAATATAATAACATCCCAAGAAAGTAGCAATAAAATGTCAAAGAGGTGGAGTGCCCTCTTTGTAGGTGAGGTAAATGCCAAGGATGTGTCAAAATAGGTGGAGTTCTCTTCTTCAAAATTTTATAAGTGACATCATAAGTAGAGTGCCTACCTTGGAAGGCGCCTCCTAGGGTGAAGCAATCTCCTCCAAATGTGTAGTTAAATATGTATAAATGCCTTGAAATATATAGAAGTGCCTCCAATTATGTAGAAGTGCCTCTAAGGTGGATGAGTACCTAAATGAAACAACATAAATCCAAGCACCCTCCTTTAAATTGGACAAAATCCATACTAATGCCAAATCTCTTAACATAGTCCTGTGCATCGAACTCTATTTAGAATAACCCTAATTTTGCTTGGGCCAAATCTAGGGTTAACATAATGAAAATTGGACCTCAATACATTAAGGATACTGGATAACAATGTTTTCAACATAGTGTAAGAATCAAAATTAAACCTCAATAATTGTATTCATACAAGGACTCCTCCAGTTTTCTTGACTCCGTGAGTTTCACTTGTCTAGCAGCTTCCTCTGTGAGGATATTCATGTGTATGTAATCCTTACAAAGAATACACATGGACTCCACCATTAATCCTTTTGGCTACCAAAGTCTCTTTATACATACTTAAACATTACAATATGACAATATATGATGCAAAAAGAGGGGATTCAAGAAATTTGCATATTTTCTGATATGATTGAAAAAGGGTCATATATATATAATCTAATTTTAAGGTCATGGCCAAGACAGACACCAAATCAGTGTAGATGTCTTCTCATGTCAAATTCCTTTAGACATTAGTTAACTTCCCTTTGAAGGTGTAGGGAACTTCATCTAAGCAAGTGTCATCCTCTCTTGAAGATTTGTGCCTATTGTTGAACTTGTACACCCTCTCTCAACAAGTGCGGCCTTCCTCTTAGCTTGTGCACCCTCACTCAAGTGCACATTTAATTAAAATAAAACTTAATAAAGAGGTAACAAATATCTCATACCTAACTTACGTATTATAATTCTCCAACATTGTTCTTTACACTTAGTGCAACAAACAACAAATGGAATGGTTTACACAAGGTCAATGTAGAATGTTATTCTTATCTTATTCTTCAACTTGGATTGAGCATGTATATGACTTGGATTGAGAATGTACATGAATGGTACCTGGCATGTATATGACTTGGATCAAGCCACATCCATATATGTACATCCATAGTTGTTATTTTTCACTCAACCACATTGCAGAGGGTGTAGTTGTACTTCCTCCTAGTCACCAAGCTTATTTTTGCCCCACAATAGTACTAATGTGAAGTGTGGAGGGCATGCCTCTTTTATTTAAAACCCCATAGTCTATACCTTTGTATCCACATTGGTATATAGCTCCACATCAACACTCCACTTCACTTTCCTTTACACTTAACATAGCCCCTTACCTTTTATGTGATTTATGCTATGTGCATCAGCCTTCATCGTAGCCTTTACATCATGTCACCCTTTCTCCTTATCCTTTTTCTTGTAGATGCAAAGTGAAAAGTGAAAAGATATGAACTTCCCTTCACTACATTCTTAGCTCTGCATGCATAAAACTTTCTAAGGAAAAATAATAGGATTTTGGAAAAACTTGCAAAGGAGGTTTTTTTGAAGGCCTTAAACTGTGTAAAAATGTATCTTAGAGCACTAAAATTGAACATAAATGAAGAAAAACCATTAAAGAGAACCTTCTTTATTATTGGTCCATTTAGGATTGAACACACATCCCCATTGGGAGTCTTTTGGTCTATAAGCTTCATCCCCTTCTAGTTCTTCCACCTCTTCAAGCAATGGAAGTTGGATGATGCATAATCTAGGAATGGATGGAGTTGCGTGAAAATGTGGGATGTATGTTGCATGGATGTTGTATCAACAAGGTGAAGCCCCTGTGATACTTATGAGTATTCAAGATGTGTATGGTGGTCTCTATAATCATAAAAGTTTACTATGTTAGAAATGATGACATTTGATTCAATGTTGTATAGGTGTACTAAGTGAACTATGACATTTGCATGGTATTTTTAAAATTTGGGTCATTTTGCAGTACTGCACACATAGTAATATATCAAGAAATTATTTCTTTTCTTAAAACCTATTGCTCCTTCCCATAGCTAGAATTCATCGAAGTTGAATTTCTTGCATTTCATTTTCCTCTTGCATGGTTTAAAGAGTCGAGTAAAAACAACATTAGTTTCACGACCACTCCTTTGAGTAACAACAGCCTAAAATCAAGTGCTAATTAAAATTTATCTAGAAAATTTTCTAGGGATATTCAAACCCATCTTAGCTTAGGTGTAGATCTTTGGAATAGGATTGTGAGAATAACTTTCCAAAGCTTCTAAAAAAAAAAAAATCCTTGAGTTCGGGAGTGAAATCCAGTTGCTATATCAATGACTTTGGGAATCCCTTCTAACACAAGGGTCAATCATGAGGTCGCATTGGGGCCCTCAGAGTAATCAACCCCACTTTGTTGGTCTTGGTGTCGACTATCGATTGTCCCCCATCTACTTTGGTATAGTAGGTGGTACCATAGAGGCCATAATCTTTTAGGCTTCCTACATAAGGTGACAACATAGGGAAGGTAGTGTTGTACCTGGGATCGACGTTGGCTAGACTCACTCCGACTCCTTGGAGGGTTTCCCACTGCTCGGTGAGGTAACTTGCAATAGGGAATTAGTTCGTTAAGAAATTTGTCAATGTAACTTTCCCACCCACCAAAACTCATCCCCTTCTCGCATCGATATTGCGATGTTGGATTCCATCACCAACTAACGCTTCTTTGTGAGAAGATTTGTTTAAATGCTTGACTCCTAGATTAGTTACCGTGTGTTGTTTTTTCTCCTTAGTTTTCCATAGGATTGAGTTTGTGTCTAATGGCATTAGTTTCGGGTTAATTCCTCATTTGATCAATAAAAAATATGGATATAATTAAAATAAAAGGTAATAAAGAGGTAACAAATAGCTCATACCTAACTTACATCTTATAATTCTCCAACATTGTTCTTTCCACTCACTGCAACAAACACCAAATGTAATGGTTTACACAAGGTCAATGGAGAATGTTATTCTTATATTATTCTTGTCTCCATAACTAACTTATTCTTCAACTTGGATTTAACAAAACTAATATTTTTATAGTTCTAATCTTGGCTTGAACAAAACTAATATTTGTATAGTTCTACTCTTGTATTGAACAAAAGTAACATTTGTATAGTTCTACTCTTGGCTTTCCTTAGACATATTTCCAACTAAAGAACCCAAGATTTTCAACACACCAACTGATGGTTGGATTTCTTACTCCATAGAATTGACTCTCATCTTCAATGGACATTTCTTATAATAATTATAATTTGCAAAAATCCAACAAACAACAACCTTACTACTATTTTTTTCCTAGATCCATATGATAAATTTATCACGTCCTTAGTGTTATCACATTAATATGTCCTTAATATGTCCAAAATCAAGAGGGGTATCACATTAAATTAGGTGGTTGACCACTAATATTGGTAATTGCACCCTAGTCTAATTGTGCATCCAAAACTAAAGATATAAATTTGTTATTTAGAACATTGAATATGATGATGGACTACTAACTAACAAAGCGTGCACATGAAACTGAAGGTACAACCAAACAGGTACTTGTCATATATTTCTTCATCAAGTGAGGAAAGCTTAGGACAAATAGAGGCTGTAAATGAGACTACATCTAGTAGATATGATAAGAAAACAAGGACCAGAGGTGAAAAAGTCAGAATAAAATTTTGTAGACGCATGAAATTTTTTCTTGCTGAAGGAGGATCATGCTCTTATGATGATGAGAGAATAAGAGAAATAGATGTTCCACTCAGGTATAAGCATCTGGTGAAATAATGGGTACCTAAGGAACTACCTCCTATAGATGTTGACTTCGTTGTCAACAATAGGACATATCGTATTGCACCATCCTCCTTGCATGGCTTGGGGCTATTTTCCATGGATGGAATAATTGTAAAAAACAATACAGTAACTGAATTGATGGACTATGTCAGACCGTGTTACAATTATAACGATTGGATGTGGTTGGTCCCATACATTCGAAGTATGTGGAGATATGCACTCGCCGCAAATTACATACAACTAATAAACAATGATAAAAATAAGGGAGTGTCTATCTATATTGATGGAAGGCCTAAAGCTTCTGACGATATTGCAGGGTTTATAAAAAGAACATGACCTGATACAACAAACAAACAACCAAATTGCATATATGCGAGACATGAAGAGAATCGGGTAGTCCTGTGTGCAATAAATAAGATAGCTCCTGGGAAAGAGTTAGTAGTGGAATACCATTTGAATCAAATAGAAACATTGACTAATAGTGTGCAGGTTCTTATGCAACACCTCTTTAAGAAACCTCTACTTATTGCATTATATTTTTTTATTATCTTTAACATTGTTGTAAATATTATCTTTAACATTGTTTTTTTTTATCATTAACATTTTTTTAAATATTTGGGGGTTCTAATTATATTATAATGTGGCAAGATGATCATGGAAAAGGGCTAGCCACCGAACATGTAAATTATTATCAATTTCCACTTTCATTTTACGTTGTTTTTATTATTTGGTTATATAATTTTATTGAAATAACATTTTTTTTTGTTGAAATTGTATGTAGTTCGGAGGCCATGTTGATCATGATTCCGCCAATGAGGACAGGTTTTATTCATGCACTGATCCGATGGTCTTAATAAAAAAAAATATCACTAAAGATAACAAGGAACTTGCTATCTTCTTAGATCGTCTAGATCAAACTCCCGACGTCAAAGCAAAGATGAAGCTCCTTATGTCACAAATTAACACATAAAATGTAATAACGATAATTTAAAGTGTTCTTTTTTTAATGTACTCATATGTTCAATTATGATACTTTGTTCTTTAATTTTTACATTATCTCACGAAAAAATATTTTCTTTTTTATAAAGTCATTTTTGGAGCCTGTTCAACCTAGTGTTGGTAGTAGTGGAGCTACAAAGATGATACAGAGTCCTGATGTGGGTGGTCATACAACTGCTAGAGCACTATTTACTTCTCCATCTTCCACACCTAATTTAGATAGGAGCCATGACATGCATCGCCAAACATCCACACCTCGATCAGAGTCTAGAGATGGTGGAAGATATGAGGATCATAATGATGTGGTTGAGATGGTTGCATTTCCTGGAGCTAGATGTGTGACAAGCACACAAACCCTTCTGTGCACATTTTTGGTCGACGATAATGGAATTCCATTAAAACAATCAAGACTCCCAGGTAGTTTTAATTCATATTTTAATCATTTAATTTTTTCCTCATACATAAATCATCTAGATTATTAATTTTATATTAATTATCATATCTTTTTGTGTGTAGGAAACGATCTTTTTTATAGGAACCTAGAGAGAAATACCTTGTCGATTTTTGGGGCAACCTTACGCATGAGGTGGAATTGCCAAAATTCCAACCTAAAAAAGGAACTTATGGATTATCTTGAAGGCCTCTTTGGAGTAGACATGTTCAATAAAAAAGAGGTCACCTCTGCAGGGGGTGAATATTTAAAATATACACGGGATGTTTATAGACGAAGCTTGGTAAGAAATCCTAGGTATGAGCATCCTCCCTAAATTATAGAGAGGGAGTGGAAGGTGATCATTGATGATGCAAAAGAGAATATTTTGAAAAAAGCAGGAGAACAAATAACTGGTACACCAAGGTAAATTACAATTTTTTGAATTCAATACCAGCTTATTTTTCTTTAGATCTAAATAAAAGTGTGGTTATATATAACATACTTAAAAAACTTGATGGTAGCTTTCCTAACACTTCGAAGGCAACCAAAGAAAGGATTTCCAAACATGGCCAACATAAGCTAGTCCAGGGTGGCTACTCATGGTTACAGTCATGAATCGTAAGTACCCAAACATCTTAAGAATATTATTTGTATCACCTTACGACTTTAAGGTAATTGTAGCCAAAAAAATTAAAAAACCATACTCTTATGCAATGCAGGGCGACGACTTCAGAACTGAAACCATGAAGGAAGACCTCCAACTTGGTTACAAGTATGATTATAAATTCGTGCTTGATCATAGGAAAAGCATGGGGCAGACCCCAAGATCCAATCTGCGGGATAAGGTAAATAAAAATTAGTCCACATTAATCTTTCATTACTTAAAAAATACGTAAATGTTTGATATCGTCCATAATTTAATGTCTTACTTTGTTTTAATCAGGGGAGAAACACTATCAACGAAACCATTAGTACTAGACAACAAAGCATTGATAGTCAATGCAACCAGAAGATCATGGTGCTCCTCAGCAGCGCCATCCCAGTGAGGTGCAGACCCAAGATGTTCTTGTGACTGAGGCCCACGATGGTAAAATGTCTATATACTAATCATATACTTAATAATTTTGTACTTATAAATTTTGACGTTTCAATGACAGAGAATGTCATAGTTGATCCTCCTCAACCTAAAGATTAGGTGAACAGGAAAGTAGTCATTCCAACGGTGCCGACTAGAGGACTAGGTAAATAATTACATTGCAAAGTTTTTTTTTAATATTAATGAACTACTTCAATGATATCTAAAAATTGGCCATATAAATTAAATATTTTTTATTTTTTTAGGTGATGGCCCCTCATAGCAGCATCCACACCGTGGGTACGAGACTAGACGTACTCGACATGAAAGGACTGAAACAACATCAACTTCTGAAGAGCACCCATTAAATGAAGACATGGAGATGGATAAATTACTTAAGACCTGGAAAGCGCAAAAGAAGACTAAAAGAAATTCATGATGTCATGTAATAATTTTATAAGACAATTAGATGTACATTATATATCTGAACATGTAATGAACCATATAATGCATTGACAATATGGGTACTTTTTCATCTGATAATATAAACAAGGTTATTTCTATGGCTTGTATATATCTGTGAATGTAATTTTATTATACACTTAATGATAATTTCAACTTCTCTTCTAAGACTTGGTATATATTGATTCAATACTCCTTGATTCAAGACATGAGAATGAAAGAAAGACCTTGTGCCTTGTGCTTGGGCTATGGAGTCTAGGAAACAAATAGAACTTGAATATGCAATATGCAACTTCCAAAATCTTGTGACATGATATATGCAACTTTGAAAGTCTTGTGACATGTGACATGTGGCAAGCATCTTTTTCCAAGCAATGTGAAAACTTTAAACTTGGTGCAACATGAAAAAAAATAATTTGGAAGATGCAATAATATGTTTTAAGGATTAAACATGAGGGGTTGGAAATGGCCATGTCAATCGTTTTATAATATTTTTTTAGAGCATTACCCTTCTTTTCATTGTGTCTCACATGACAAAGAAACAAAATCACATTGCCATTGTCAATGTATATGTGGAGGCTTATTCTAGGTTTCAATACTTTCTTCATATTTTCCTACTTTAATCCTCTCATGGTCATGTAAATCCATATATAGGTCCATGATATAAACACTCATTGTTATAACGTTCACATAAATTCCAATCTTCACTTTGTCGATTAGAGGGCATAATTTTGGCAACAATTTAATGTTTTTAGTTCCATGATTTTTTTTTTGTTTCTTCAACAACATTAAGGATTAAACATGAGGGGTTGGAAATGGCGATGTCAAACATTTACTCTTTCAGACATGTGTATCATCTCAATCTTCATGTCTACAATATGTGGAGGGTTATTCAAGGTTTCAAGACTTTCTTCATATTTTCATACTTTTATCTTCTCATGGTCATGTTAATTCATATAGAGGTTCATGGTATAAACACTCATTGTTCTAATGCTGACATAAATTCAAATCTTCACTTTGTCGATTAGAGGGCACAATAATGGAAACAATGAGAGAGTTTTGACCATATGTCAACTAATTTTTCCCTTTAAAAAAACATCATTGATGTTAAAGGGAGAACTATGTCTATGAGAGGTCCTCTACATATTGAAATATTGATAATTAGTTCATGAAAGAGTCCTACATATTGAAATACAAATTTGGTGGACCCAACAAACACATTATTTACCACACTACCTTTGGCACAAAATGACACTTCCATCAACAAAGAAATAGATGGGATAGTACGTTGAAGTCATTGAGCCAATAGAATGGAATCGATAGTTGACTAGGATGGAAATCCATGGAAGCATCCAGAGACAAGCCCTATTAGGGAGCCACAATAATCCTTGAAACTCCAAATATAATGGAGAAGGCTTTGTTTTCCAGTGCCTCTCACAATGAGCTTCGCCAAACTTACAACTCGTGTTTTTTGTAATATATGTTATTACATATATGTGTAATAGAATATATATGTATGTTTTATTACACATATATGTAATCAAAATATATACGTTATTACACACACACGCACCGTAACACATCAAATATGTTATTATATCCCAACTCCATATTACAATACTTCACCCACATCCACCTGCAAAGATAACAATAGACTAGACCCTATAACAATAGAGAATTGGGACCCATTTAGATGAGAAGGAGTATGAATTGAGACCCAATTGGCCCACTTAATTAATTCATTAGATAAATAATAACATAAAGAGAAAACATTATTAACCCCATAAAAACTTAACAATCAAGTGCTTTTATAACATATTGTATTTGTAGATGATCCCTTGCTAAGTTGAAATCCTACAATAGGATTTGACCTTAGCCTGGTTGTTACTTTTTATTGCACATGTAACCAAAGTATGCCAATTCCAAGTGCGCCCTTTGGTTGTCTTGGATGACACCATCATTTATTATCAATCCCTATGAAACACCATTAAAGTGTAGGTTATGCCAAGTAGGTTTTGGTGTTTGCTACTATATTGATGACGTCTTAGTGGTGATTTTATCATTGTCATTAGAAACATTTTAGGGTGGGGTTACTAATACTAAATGACTTCATTTATACATGAACTAGGTTATAGTCATATAATGGTGATGATAGTTAACATGATCATGATGGCAATGCCCCTCTTAAATTAAATACAATATTTTTAATCTTTGGAACTCTTAGGTGGTTATGGTACCTTAGACAAGTTCAATTTTCATTTTCATTTATAATAACCATATTTGGTGAGGGGGATCAAAATCCTAGGATGTATTGCTTCAAGGATTTACAAGGAAAATTTATACCACAACGAATTAAGGATTCCACTTGTGTTATTTATGGTAGGTTTTGACTCATTCATTTCTAAATCACAATTTAATTGATTCAACTAAACAACCTTAAAAAGAACATGAATTAAGCCTTACAAGTAAGCCTCCCTCTTAACACATATATCTCTTTTTCTATCCAACATTATTTTGGCTCATTTAATTATTTTATTAGATGAGGTATCACAGAAAAGTAGATGGATATATCCTTCTATTTCATTGAGATTTTTATCCTCTTGATTAAGTTGTTAGGTCAATGTTTTACTAAATTAGTTATAGATAAGTATTCCCTTCCAATAACAAAGGATATTTCAAGTTCAACATGTGGTAAATTAGAGGCTACCAAATTAAAGAACAAGGATAAATGTTACATGATTTTGACCTTTTTTTATTTTCCCTCACTAGATTCTATCTAGGCAATCTTTGTTGAAATTGCAATTTTGGATTGATGAATTTGTTGTTTTTACTAGAAAAATGGATTCAACGCCCTCGAATACCCCTACTGCACTTGGATTATGTAATGTTAGCATTTGATATCTACAATTTCATCAATCCAAAATGATTCCTTCCATATTTGAAGCCAAAATTTTCAATTTCTCCTCCCATTATTTTGAATAGTTGCAAAAGGGTGACCTCATTTGACATATATATTACACCCTGTCATATATCCTTGTATTTTTTAGTTCTCTTTCAAATATCAACTTGTATGCTTTCAATGACTATAGATAATATAAATAGAAAGCTCCTTTTGGTATTTTAATAGAGGTCAACCAGTGGAAATGGAATTGGAACTTGATCAAAGTATTAGGTGAATTCCATGAGATATGAACATTGACCAAAGGTAAAAATCCTCACTCTCCAATGCTAGTCTCAAACTCATTGTAGTATCCAAATTTAATTCTCTTGCTAGAAAAAAAACGTGTTATATACATAATGTATAATTAAATAATATCCCATGTTAACTAGGTTTGGTTAGTTGATGGATAAAGAAAGGGTGTTGTGATTCTCAACAAAGATTCAAGATTTTTTTGGTTGGTAGGTAAAGAGGGGATGTTTTGATCCCCCCTGCAACGTTCCATTTAAAAACATGTTTGTTTGTCATGGATAGTTCACCCTCCAACATGTAGTTTAAAAGTTAAGATGGATAAACGTTCTATGACATTGATGTTTTTCCCAAATGTGAACTATTTCTCATGTAGTCATAAAAAATAATGTTAGAAAGGTAAGTTTGCAAGGAAATTAGCCTTGTGTATAAATCATTAAACAAATAAGAATACATTGGCCTTTCCCAACTATATTCCCACAAGCTTTGGACTTAGAATGATATTTCTAAATATTCCCAATAAATGGAATGTCCCTTAATTTTAAAGATTCCCACAAGATTTGGAATGTGGATAATATTTAAATATTAATAAAACCAATTGTGATGAAAATCCATGAATTCATCTAGAGACAAACCTTCTTAGGGAGCCATAAAAATCCTAAAACTTCTGAGTAGAATAGAGAAACCTTTGTTTTTCAATGCCTCTCATGATGAGCTTAGCCAACCTTACAACTTATATGTTTAGTAAAGATCACACATAAAAATATATTTGATATGTATATGTTATCTATTTTAATAACATATGATCCATATCAAATATATATTGTTACATATATATCTTTTGGTTGACACATTGCATTTCTCCTATGCCAAACATTCATCAAAATATGTTCTTTTCACTATGCTAAGGGATTCTAAAACTAGAACTTATCTTTATTGGACAATACATATTCTCTATATGTCTTAGTATAACCATCAAAAAACCAATTTAATGGAGCATTCTTCCTCCTAGGTTAATGCCCCCTTGAATGTGAAAATAAGACCTACAGATAATTCTTTCAACAAAAGGCATTCTCTATTCTAGCATACTTGAATTTTTGAATATAGATGAGGGCCTATTGAGATGAATTGAGAGACTAAATATAAATATATGAGGGTAACTCTTGATTGGATGTGACACTCCATATTTGTACTCTTGAAATCAAAACTAGATGGTGCTTGATCACATGTAGAGTGATCTACCCATACCTTATTTACTTCAGAGAATTTCCCTTTGTGAAATGTTTTCAAGAATATAATGAACTTCATAGCCTATAATATTCTTCCAATACATGCCCCCTATCTTCAAAAATAATAATTTATTTTTTTGTCCAAATTGTTTTTTTTTTTTTGCCCAAAAATATTTTTTTAAGTTTTTTTTTAAATAAATAGTTTTCGTCACAATTTCGATGCACAACATAAATCCTGCGACGAATTTTATATATAAACCAAGAAAGTTGTCATTTCAATTTTGATGCACAATAAAAATCATGCGATGAATTTGTTATATAAACCACAAAAGTTGTCGTCACAATTTCGACGTACAACATAAATCCTACACTCAATTTGTTATATAAACCACAAAAGTTGTCGTCGCAATTTCGACACACAATAGAAATCCTGTGACAAATTTTCTATATAGACCACAAAAGTTGTCGTCGCAATTTCGACGCAAAATAGAAATCTTGCGACGAATTTTCTATATAAAACACAAAATTTGTATAGCAAAATCGTCACTATATACCATGTTGTCGTCACAATAGAGACAAACATTTCGATAGTCGATTCGTTGCAATGTTTTCACTTAATTTGTCTATATTTTTGAGTGTGCGATGATTTCCCTACTGTATCTCTCTTTTGACGAATTCTTCACTTAGCCGTATTGGCGACGATATTTCTTTTTTTGTCGCAATTGTGAGAAGTTCCATGACATTCGATGACGTTCCACGATATTTCATTTTTTATGACATTTGAGAGACTCAATATTCGTCTCAATATCCACGACATAATGTCGCAAGAGAATCGAAATAACCGTCACAAAATGACCCAAATTTCCTAGTTCTTTAAATCGACCAATTGGTATCACTCTATGTTGGTTTTCCAATTTCAGCTGAATAGATTAATATCCTAGTGTAGGTTCCCCCATGCATTCCCATGTTTTCTTAGGAAGAACATTTACCTCATATCCCAAATCTAATATGATGTCACCCATGTTAAATTATCCAATATTTTCATTCAGTCCGAACTCTCTATTTGTTCTTGTCTTCCTATGGAGATGATTTATTGTCTTTTGTTCTATTTGTATCTCTTCTCTAGGATTGCATTTATCTATGAAGCTTTGTAATACTTGTAGAGATGTTTGATCATTCAATAACTTCAAGCAAGACATCAGATTTTGTTTATATTACTTACCTTTTCTGAAGACTGATCTTTGTTGGTATGATAAAATGGATGAGGCATATCATATACTGGCCCATCATATCTTGGTTGTGCTTTTCAAGTAGAAGCAATATTCTCCTACAAAATTTCTTGTTTTTCCTGCTTGAATGTTTCTTTTTCCTTCCATGCATCAAAATGTTATTGAGGTGTTGTATTCTTTCTAACCCACTGGTGTTGGTTTTGATTATGATATGTTGCATCTTCTCCTGTCTTGGTTCCTCTTCAAGTAACTATATTAATCTTTTTCTCATCATCTTTAGTTTCTATGGAAATCCATTGAACATTTTGGTTATTTTGATTCCTTTTTTCCTGCATTTTTTTCATAAGTATAAGACAGTCTTATATAGCATGATCTATTTCATGATAGTACATTCATGTTGTTGGTAGTTGTGGACAATCCCTTTCATAATGTCCAGGTTGCTGAAAATTGTGATAGATTACTGGTCATCTGCCTCTTGTAAATCCTCCCTTTCCACATCCTCCTCTTCTGAATCCTCCCATGTTTCCTTGATTGTTTGTGTGTGGTGTATTATACTGTGGTACTTGATTGTATTTTGGTGGTGTTGTAAACTGTTGTGTAGGTGGAACTTCCATTAGTTCAACCTTCATCCTATAAGCATCTTATGTCCTTTCCTTCAAAGCTCCATGGTTCTACAATCCTTATCCTCATGTCCTACAGACTTGTAAAAATTGCATAATGTACTCTTAGACACTGTTTAGTATTTTTTCATCATTGGACAATGATAGGGATCATGTACAGGTGGTTTATAGATTTCACACCATGCTCCTCCTATGGGTAATGTATTCGACAATCCTTCTCCCAAATATTACACAAATGTTGGGAAATCATTCTTGTGATGTCCTTTTGTTCTTCATAAGTTACACCAGATAGCTTCCCTCTTTTCCTTTCCTTTGTTCTAATTCAATTCAAATGTCATATTATTGAGATATACTCTCTCTCTCTTCTACAATTGGATTTGTATGTTTATATTGATTCTCTTCCCATTTTAAAGCTTCTTGCAGAGCCTCGGCCTGAATCTAGAACTTCTATTAACTCAATGGATTTTTAAAATGTGGCAATAATGAATTTATGAACACTTGCCTATGCTGTGTGTCTTTTATAAGATATTTCAACTTACCTTTCACTCATTTGAAATTTTGATCGATTTCGCAAACTAATTGCCCTAGATTTTGATTGATTTCTATCATCTCATTCATACATTGATCTTCTGAACTTGGTCGTTGGAACTCAATTATTAGTTCCTTCTTCAGATTTGTGACAGTTTTCAGTGTTCCTTGTGGAATATTTACTGCTAGACTCATAAACCAGTCTAGTGCATGGTTTTTTAATGTGATTGCAAGCTGAGCCACTTTTTTGTATTCATTCATGATATGCTTAGCTTCCCAAATATTTTCAAAAATAAATAAATTTTTCTTTGGGTCCTTTGGCCCCTCTCCATGAAATTATTGTAACTGAATGGTTGGATCTTCTCCTTCCTTTGTAAAATTTTTATTACCACCTTCATGCAGTGTAGATAAATGACTACTGCTACCTCAACTCATACTTCCACTTGAATTTTCACTGGTCCCTTGACCTATTCAACTCCTTCTACCAATAATTGTTGGTTGTCTAAAATATTCTTTTCTTTTTGATGTCTTAGTCGTACATAGGGTCGTGGGTTCCACACTAATTCAGATCTGGAATGGAGTTCCTTCTACTTCACTGGACCCTTGGCCTCTTTTTTTTTATCTCATATGTGGTGCACGGGATTTCCTCAATCTACTCCATATAATGGATATCCTCTACCTCTTCTTCATCACTTTCCAAGCCTTGCCTCTCGGCTACTGTTGTATTTTTCTTATTAATCTTATACTGGTAGGGTCTTCCACTGTGCGTCATTCCCGATTTGTCAATTATTCCCTTGATATGTTCTTCATCCATCATAATGGGGTCCATTTCTTCCTTCTTCTTACCTCTATCTAGATAATTCTCCATATCTCATATTGTCCTTAGTGCTTCCCTGAGTCTCCCCATGCACATAGAGTTATTTAGCTGTCAGATTCCATTGTCATTACACCTTTATCATGCAACAAAATATTGATAGATGTATAGAACTTGATATAATATACCTTCTTCTTAGACCCTTCAAAAACTCGTTCTCTGTATCAATGTATGATTTTGCAATGTCGACTACAAACTCAGTAATGAATCCTGCAATAATGTTGTCTAGCCAAAAATCGACTGTGTTCATGAATTTGTTATTGGATTTTTGTAGCTATGCAATATTCTCAGTAGTCCATTCTACTGGTGTTATCTAATTAGTTGGGTGATTTTCCTTTAATATCGGTATCCACTCCTGCAAAAAATGTGCAAATTCACAGAAAATGCCTCGTGAAGATCAGTAAATATGTACCTCTCCAAAAATTGTTGTGGTCTATACTTAGGGTTTCTATTGAATTTATGTGCAAAATAGGGCTCTTTTGTTATCAAAAAATGTTTGATATATTTTTTAGTGGTATTCCATGGTATGAACATCCCCTTATAATACTTCACTATTCTTCTTGGGAAGTCCCTTCCAATTTGTTCTTCCGGGTTCCAACATGCAGCAAAACCATTTGTTGGACATTAAGGGATGACCGAGGGTCTATTTTAGGTTTTCAAAAACACCCTACAAACCATTGACCTCTTTGGAGACCAAAAGGAAACACTGTGCACAAAGTGCATAATGCAGTCTCACCCGAGATGGCTTATGGGTGACTGCAGGACCCAAAAGTCTTCAATCTTAGAAGGGAGGTTGTTGTGGGGATGGAAGACATTATTTCTACCTCAAAACACACTATATAATATATATATATATATATATATATATATATATATATATATATATATATATATATATATATATTCTAAAAGATCATTATATCCATATCTACCATTCTATAATCAATTACATTCATTTAAGATTCATTCTGCAATAAATATACTAACTATTATATTGTTCATTTCATTCTCATTACTAACAAATTAATCCATTCATAACTGAACAATTGCAAGAAATAAGACAAAAATTTCACACAGAGACACA
The DNA here is from genome assembly GCA_009831015.1 of Picea engelmannii. NCBI lineage: Eukaryota > Viridiplantae > Streptophyta > Pinopsida > Pinales > Pinaceae > Picea > Picea engelmannii. Next base: position 67,533 of record ML797481.1, read on the forward strand.
AATTTATCGTGGTTCACCCCCCTAGGCTACGTCCACAAAGATATGTCTTCTTGGTTATTTTATTATTCTTCATCGAAGTTTATAGAGTTGTGCGCATTACATTTGAGGCTCACAAGATCACACTAAGCTCCATAGCTTGCGACCTTACCCTCGATTAAAATGCATATCCATGACTCAAAAATTGACTCTAATATCATCTAAATATTCTCAACAACTCCCCTTTATTCTCTCTTCTTCAATATATTCATATTACAAATGGGGTTAATTACCTATTACAAAAATGACCAAAACCCTAACCCACTAACCTCAGGTGGATTGGGTTTTTCCACTTTCTAAATCCCTCATTGCAGTTGGTCCAAAATCCAATTGTTTTCCTTGTCGATTTGCATCTTTCCACCTTCCTTTGAATTTCCTTCTTTCACGGAGCTTCTTTTCCCTATTTTCCATCGCACACTCCTTTTTTGGTCCATTTCCTAACTTCCTTCACTAATTACCATGATTTTCCAAAAAAAATCATGTGCCAACAGCAGGTATCAAGTCAATATGGCGACTAATACTTCTCTTAGGAGGAAAAGCATTACGTAGTTCATCCACAACTATATCAACAAATTCATCAAGCCGAATTTTAATATCATCAGGAAAATCATCTAATTTTGCAGAAGTCAAAAATACCTTTGGTTTGCCAATAAGAGAAAATTGTATCTCCTCATTCTTATTGACTTCTTGCAATAATTTGTTTCCACTCATCAACATAATACTAGTTCCGGGTTTGTCTTTGGTTGCTTCATATTTCAAGGGTAGCAATACATGATTCTTCCCATCCTTCTCCAAGGAGTAAGTGTTCCTTTTTCCATCATGAATAGATTTCTTTCCATACTACCAAGGTCATCCCAACAAGACATGATAGACATCCATAGGAAATATGTCACATAACACCACATCTATGTAATTCCTAATCTGAATCTCCACCTCACATTGCTCATTCACCAAGATTTGATGTCCTTTTTGTAACCAGGAAACTCTGTAGGGAGTGGGATGTGCCATTTTTTTCAATCCGAAATTCTCTGCCATCTCAGTGGAGACCAAGTTATCAATAATTCCACTATCAATTACTACTTTGCAACACTTCCCCTTAGATTTACACATAGTCCTAAACATACTCTTCGTTTGTGTTGGTTCATGTACCTCCTTTTTTGCCTTCACTAAAACACTTTTCATCATCAAATACTCTCTTGCCTCAGGTGTCTCTTCTATTTGCAATGCCTTATTTGGTTCTTATATGGCTTATGAAACATTAAAATTCCTTTGGTTTATTGGTTTATTCCTTGGATTGTCCCAAGACATGTGTCCAATTTCACCACATGTGTAACATCTAACTTATCTACCTCTTCCTCTTCCTCTGGAGACAAATATCCTTCCTCTAAAATATCCTCTTTCTAGTGATTGGTTGGTGGAACTCTCTCCTTTTGACGTCGGCCTATCGGTCCTCGGGCCGAGATCCGCTCTCAGGATCATTTGGATTCTCCCTTGAGATGAAGCGGCTTCTTCGATTCCCTGTCAGAATCTGCAATTTATCGATCCACAGGTCCTTTTCGCAACTCGCAATCTCGGGAGTTCGTGAGTCGTGACTCACGACTCTTCCTATCCAATCTCACGATACCCAAGATCATGAAATGGGTACAACTCTTCCTTCGTCAGCACCTTCCATGCGCGACAGTCGGCTAGGTTTAATGCTAGCTCCTTTCACCACTCGCACCTTCACGAGTTTCAATGTCGTGCATTTGTGCTCTTACCTCACGAATTCCTGAGAAGTGAGAAGTCAACAGATTGTTGACCCCTTTCACTATGTGATGTGTGTCCGTTGGTCTATTTCCTGGGCCCACTTCTTGGTTCTGCCATGTGTCCCTCGTGCTCGGCTTCGACACTTCGCGACTTCTCCTTTCGTGACTTCGAGACTTGGAGCACCCAACTCTTGGGCTCTCACCCTACGAACCTCCGAGTTCGCGAGATCCTATGATCTCTGCCACCTGTCCTCTTTGAATGGACAGTTTCGATTATCTCATGACGTCGCTACTCACGACTTCGAGACTTTCGGGACAAAATTTTCGACCCCTTATCCACCAATATGACGAAATGATGAAATTTTGACACGTCATTAATGTGGGTCCCACAACGGAACTTCCTGCCTTTTTGAGTTTCGGACTTCACGAATTCGCGAATCCTGATGCTAAGCTTCCAACTCTTCGATTCACGAAACACTGAAATGGTCAACAAAGGTTTGACCTCTGTGTCGGCAAGTATGCCACCTGTCCACTCTCAGATGGACGGTCCTGATTCTCTTCACAGTTTTTCCACTCAAGTAGTTGAAGGACTTCTCTTTCTGACCTCCGATGTTTGAATCCTCGATATGGGTGATCTCGCGACATGTGTCCTTCTTCTAACAGACAACTTAGATGCTTTCGCTATTTTGGGACTTCTCACCTCACAACCTCGCGAGTCTTAATGCAAGGTTTTCAATTCACCAAGTCATGAAACCCCAAAATGAGATTTCGTGAGTGATCCAACAACCATTGTTCGCTTGGATCCTACGGTACGATTTCTCCTGAGCTTGTACGTAGAAAAAACACTCACTGTAAACTCCCTGCTCTTCTGCAAGATCTGACGGTTCTCAAAAATTCGCAAATTCTCCATGGAGAATTCTGATTGTCAATTTCCTCCTTGACGATTCCTATGAAATGAACGAAGTGTTCCCTTACGGAACTTGTCCTCATGCAAAACAACCTCGCTACGCCTCCTTCCAACAATTCAAGGCACTAAATCTTCTGATCTTTTACCACAACCTAGAGTCTTTAAAAAGACTCTTACACGCACTCCTTGCGGAAATTCTTCAAATACTTCTAAGTATTTGAACCTCTCCGACTCTGCGCACTCTCTGCGAAAACAATCTTTCCAACAACTCCCTTAGGTTGCAAACTATGAGACTCTTCTCGGCCTGCGCACACTTTGCACAACTCTTGTGCTTAACTTGCACTTATGTGAGAATGAGAACTATGTTATCTCTTCTGAGATTGCAGAGACGAACTCTGGCTTCTGTCAATGCACACCTTGCGGACAATTTCACTACACTCCTTGCAGGAAAACTCTTGGTCAGACAGAGAAACAATTGAAACTCATTCCTTACTCTCCCTCTCTTCAGATTTCAAACATTAAATATGAAATCATACATTCACGCATCAAAGCAAATCCATAACAGAGAGTAAACAAGCATATGTCAATCAGTGTGTACAAACACAAAAAGCAATTGAACACCATGAGTCTGAACTAAAGATCTTTGTATTAATCCATAACTTTTGTACATGGGTTTTTCTACACAGCTCTCTGCTTTTGCTCTCCTATGCTCTCTTCGATTGATTACGCTGCTAATATTGCTAATGTTACAATGATATAAGTGAGGATGTCTATATCCATTTTTCCTCCGCTCCTAAAACTGTCTAATCTAAGAATTCAAAGCTACCTACTTACATTTACTAGCATAAATGCCTCTTATTCCTTCAGACGAGAGCGGGATGCTCAAGGTATGATTACAATCTACAAGTACGCCCTTTTCTTAATTGTTACATTTAATTTTTGTGTATCCAACTTCAAAACATTTCAAACATTTTATCATGTGCCAAAATGTGTTGGCACTTGCCCCACTCTCGCTTGTTGTTGGCGATGCTCCTGCATCATACTCCCTCGCTTGAAAATTTTCATGGGATCCTGTCCATGAGCTCTCGCACGGTCTGCCCATGCTTCTCAATCTCTGCTTCATTCTCCTAGATGGCATGTTCAACTGGATGTCCCTTCCACTTGACCAAGTATTCAAAATATTCCTTTCGCCTAGTCCTCTTACTAACTCTTTTGTCCAATATGCTTTCCATCTGTGTCTTCTCTGCAACTGGCATCTGTTTAGTCCAATGAACCTATGGTTGTTCATCACTTGCTCCTACTTCTTCAGCTTTATAAGTGTACAAATCTGCGACATTGGATATCGAATAAATTGTGATCCCATCGGGTAATTCAATCTCATAAGCATTTGCCCTAAATTTCTTCAAGACCTTCCCTGGTCCGATCTTCTTCATCTTCAGTTTGTTATATGTCCCCTTCGGGAACCTTTCCTTTCTCAGATGTGCCAGAATCAAATCACCAACCTCAAATTGAAGTTGTCTCTTATGTTGATCTACTCTGCGCATATACTCTTGGCTTGAGTTCTGCAATCGCTCCTTCACCTGGCTGTGAAGTTCCTTCATGTCTTCGGCAAAATCTTTTGCACTAGCACTTCTTATCTCATCCTGTTCTGAATCCCTCAGTTCAGATACTCCTCTTGGCTGTGTCCCATAAACAATTTGGAATGGAATCTTCCCTATGCTTCTATTTAGTGAGTCATTTTATGAAAATTCCGCCTATGAAAGAATATTGTCCCACTGACTGTGGTGTTTTGTAACCAAACTCCTCGGCAAGTCTCCCAAACTTCTGTTCACAACTTTTGTCTGTCCATCTATCTAAGGATGATAAGCTAAACTGAATGACAAGTTCATTCCCATCTTTTTCCATAAGGTTTTCCAGAAGTGTCCCACGAACTTGGTGTCTCGATCCGAAACTATGCTCCTTGGTAAGCCGTGAAGTCGAATGACTTCTTTGAAAAACAGATTCGCAATGTGAGTTGTGTCACTGGTTTTCTGACACGGTATGAAGTGTTCCATCTTAAAAAATATGTCCACTACCACAAAGATCGAGTCAAACCCTCTTTGTGTTCTCGGTAGCCCTAATATGAAGTCCATGCTTACTACATCCCACGACCTCTCAGGTATCTGTAACGGTTGATAAAAGCCTACATTCTGCCTCTTTACTTTTGAATGCTGACAAATTCTGCATCTGTCCATGAATCTTTTGACGTCTTCTCTCATTCCTAGCCAAAAATATGACTCGTTTAACTTTGAGAACATCTTGTCATGACTGAAATGTCCGACCAATCCTCCACTGTGTTTCTCCTTTCGCAAATTCTCCCTCATGGAGCATTTTGGAATACAACGTTGATTACCCTTAAATAGTAATCCTTCCTGGATCATGTACTCTGTCCATTGGATTCTGTCTCTGAGAATTGGATTCTCAGTTGCTTCATACACCTCCTTAAAATCTGAATCATCTCTGTACATGTCCCTGAGATCATCAAAACCCAGTGTTTTGACTCTGAACTCCTGCAACAGCAAACATTTCCTGCTCAAAGCATCAACAACTTTGTTATCAGTTCCAAAAATATGCTTAGTTACAAAAGTAAAGTTCTACATGTATTCAACCCATTTAACATGTCTTTGATTCAACTTCTCCTGTTGAGTCACAAATTGCAAAGCATGATTGTCACTGCATAAGACAAACTCCTTAGGGATTAAGTAATGCCTCCATTTCTTCAATGCCTGAATAATAGCATAGAAATCCTTGTCATACGTGGAGTATTTCACTTTCGCTTCATTCAGCTTCTCACTGAAGTATGCTATTGTCCTGTCTTCTTGGCTCAAGACTACCCTTATTGCAAATCCACTTGCATCACATTTTACTTGAAATGTCTTTTTAAAGTCCGACAACACCAAAATTGGTTGTTCCGTGATTTTCTTCTTCAACAAATTGAAGCTTTTCTCAGCCTCTTCTATCTAGTGAAAAGACTTGTGTCTCTTCTTCACCGTGTCCATCATCGGTGCACTAATTCCACTAAAATTTCTGATGAAATTCTGGTAGAAACTAGCCAATCCATGAAAACTTCTCACCTCAAAGATACTCTTCGGTGATGGCCAGTTCTTAGTTACCTCCACCTTATCTGGATCCATCTTCAACTTATCTGTAGAAATAACAAAACCAAAATAAATGAGCTCTGTCTTCATGAATGAGGATTTATTCATATTTATCAATAGCTTCTCTTGCTATAATCTCTTCATCACTGTAGCCAAATGTTTCAGATGCTCTGCCTCTGTTTTACTGAAAATTAGTATGTCGTCAAGATACACAATGACAAATTTTCCGATGAAATCCTTCAGGACTTCGTTCATCAACCTCATGAAAGTACTTGGCTCGTTCATTAAATCAAATGGCATGACAATCCATTCATACAACCCCTAATTAGTCTTGAAGGTTGTCTTCCATTCATCACCTTCTCTCATACGAATCTAGTGATATCCACTTTTCAAATCAATCTTCGAAAAATTTTTGGCCCCACTCAAGCAATCCATCAGATCATCCATCCTTGGCAACATAAATCTGTACTTGATGGTTATCTTGTTTATTGCTCTTGAGTCAGTACACATCCTCCAGCCTCCGTCTTTCTTCAGACTGAGCACTAACGGAACATCACATGGACTTAAGATTTCTCTAACCAACCCCTTGTCCATTAAATCTTGGACCTGTCTTTTGACTTCTTCATTCTCCTGCGACATCAATCTATACGCTGCCTTGTTTGGTAAACTAGCTTTAGGTATGAGATCAATGTGATGACTTACACTTATGATCGGTGAAAATGAACGAGGTAGTTCATCCACTACTATGTCAGCAAATTCCTCCAGTAACTCCTGGATTTCCTCTAGTAGATCATTCACCCTTGTACTGGTTAAAACAATTTTAGGCTTCTTGACCACAATGAATTGTGGATCTTCCTTCTTCTTAACCTCTGTAAGAATTTCCTTCCCACTCATGAGAAGTACAGTGTTGCTTACTTCAGTTTTCACCTCCTTATCTTTGATTGGAAGCAACATGTGAGTTCTCCCATTCTCCTCTAGGGTGTATGTGTTCTTTCTTCCATCATGAATCACATTTCTGTCATATTTCCACGGTCTACCCAATAATAGATGACAAACATCCATTGGAATAACATCACAGAGTATTTCATCTATATACCCTCCTATTTTAATCTCAACTAAACACTGTTTAGTGACATTTACCTGATGTCCTTTCTATAGCCATGAAACTTTGTATGGACTTGGATGTTCAATAGTGTCCAGCTCCATATTTTCTACCATCTCTGTAGAAACGATATTATCTGTGCTACCACTGTCCACAATGACTTTTCATACCCTGTCCTTGGTCTTCCAAGCAGTCCAAAAAAGTCTGTTCCTTTGGACTGAACTCTCCACCTCCTTCTCTGGCGTTAAGAGAACTTTTCACATCATCAACGATCTTCCACCTTCAACATGCTCTGCCTCAACATTCTGCCTCTGTGCTTCGACAACGTGAGTTTCACCACCTTATTTCTTCTTATCTGGAAATTCATAAGATTTGTGTCCATTCTTTCCACATGTGAAGCATTTCACCAGTCCACCTCTTCCTCTTCCTCTACCTCTGGTATGAGGAAAAATGTTTCCATCAGCATACTAACCTATCTGTTCAGTATGTTTCCCTCTCTGTGAGCTTCCACCTCTCTCAGTTTGATTCTGAGGTTTCTTCCACTCTTACTTGGGTTTCTGATTTATATCATGGGCAACTGCTTTGCCTCTGGGCTGATTTCTGCCTCGGCCTCTTTGACCTTGTTTTTGACTCATATTCTCTTCAGCTTTTAGAGACATCTGATAAGCATCTTCCACCATTCGAATGGTCATCATGCTCATCTCATCCTCAATGTCATATCTCAGACCATTCATGTACCTAGCAACTTTTTCATTATCACTTTCACGATGATCTACCCTGATGTCCAGCCTGTATAATTCTTCAGTATACTCCTTCACTGTCATCAGCTTCTGTCTCAAATTTTGCATTCTCCGAAATAGAGTATTTTGGTAATCCCTGAGAATGAATTTTGCCTTCATCTTTGCAATCATCCTATCCCAACTCTTGATATTCTGCTTGCCTTTGCAGCGTCTGTCAGCTTGTATCTCATCCCACCACAATGTTGCATGTCCTTTAAGTCTTTTGACAACATGTTTGAATTTCTTGTCTTCCTCGACATCTTCATAGTCAAAATATGTGTCCAGAGCTCTAATCCAGTCTAGAAGCTCTTCAGCGTCCAAATTTCCTTCATATACTGGAATTTACATTTTTTCCTTAGCACCCATTCTTGCAACAACCCTAATCAGGAATTCATTTGCTGCATCTTCTGTTGTAACTTCTTCTCTTTCATGTCCAGTTTCATCCTCACTTTCAGAATCACTAACATCTCCAACACTGGCTATGTGCCTCTGTGTTGTCTCCATGTCCATGAGTCTGGCGCGTATGTCACACATATATTTTTCCATGGCTAGATTTGGCACCTGCCTACCCCTTCCTCTTGGAATTTCCCTATCCTCTGGTAGATCAGGTGTTTGTCTGTCCCTTCTTCTCGGTGGCATGGATGAGATTCCTTTCTCGCTTTCCCTATTTGAAGTATACAAACAAAGTTAGGCTCTGATACCAAAAATGACGCAGGCCTATCGGCCCTCAGGTTAAGATCTTCTCTCAGGATCATTCGGATTCTTGCTTGAGCTGAAGCGGCTCCTTCGATTCCCTACCGAAATCTACAATTTATTGATCCACAGGTCCTTTTCGCAACTCGCAATCTCGCGAGTTTGTGAGTCGTGACTCTTGACTCTTCCTCTCCAATCTCACGATACCCGAGATCACGAAATGGGTACATCTCTTCCTTTGTTAGAGCCTTCCACGTGCAACCACTGGTTAGGATTAATGCTAGCTCCTTTCACCACTCGCACCTTCGCGAGTTTCAATGTCCTACCTTCGTGCTCTTACCTCACAAATTTCTGAGAAGCGAGAAGTCAACAGAGTGTTGACCCCTTTCACTATGTGACGTGTGTCCATCGATCTATTTCCTGGGACCACTTCATGGTTCTGCCACGTGTCCCTCGTGCTTAGCTTAGACACTTTATGACTTCGCCTTTCATGACTTTGGGACATGGAGCACCCAACTCTTGGGCTCTCACCCTGTGAACCTCCGAATTCGCGAGATCCTCTAATCTCAGCCACCTGTCCTCTTCGAATGGACAGTTGTGATTCTCTCGTGACTTCGCTACTCGTGACTTTGGGACTTTCGGGACAAAAGTCTCGACCCCTTATCCACTGATATGCTGAAATGATGAAATTCCGACACATCATCAACGCGGGTCCCGCAACGAAACTTCCCACCTTTTTGAGTTTCGGACTTCGCGACTTCGCGAATCCTGATGCTAAGCTTCCAACTCTTCGATTGACGAAACCCTGAAATGGTCAACAAAGGTTTGACCTTCGTTTCGGTGAGTATGCCACCTGTCCACTCTCAGATGGACGATCCTGATTCTCTTTGCAGTTTCGCCACTCGAGCAGTTGAAGGACTTCTCTTTTTCACCTCTCATGTCTGAATCCCCAATACAAGTGATCTTGCAACATGTGTCCTTCTTCTAACGGACAACTCAGACACTTTCTTTATTTCAGGAGTTCTCACCTCGTGACCTCGCGAGTCTTAATGCAAGGTTTTCAATTCGCCAACTCATGAAACCCCGAAATGAGATTTCGTGAGTGATCTAATGGCCCCTATTGGCTTGGATCCTACGGCCCGATTTCTCCTGATCTTGTATGTAGAAAAAACACTCACTGTAACCTCCCTGCTCCTCTGCAAGATCTGACGGTTCTCGGAACTTCACGGATTCTCCACGGAGAATTATGACCGTCAATTTCCTCCATGACGATTCCTGTGAAATGAACGAAGTGTTCCCTTATGGAACTTTTCCTCCTGCAAAACAACCTCGCTGCGCCTCCTTCTGACAATTCAAGGCACTAACTCTTCTGAGATTTTACCACAACCTAGAGTCTTTAAAAAGACTCCTGCACACAATCCTTGTATCAATTCTTCAAATACTTCTAAGTATTTGAACCTCTCTGACTCTACGCACTCTCTGCGACAACAGTCTTTCCAACAACTCCCTCAGGTTGCAAACTATGAGACTCTTCTTGGCCTACGCACACTTTTCATGGCTCCTATGCTTAACTTGCACTTCTGCGAGAATGAGAACTATGTTATCTCTCCTGAGATTCCAGAGACGAACTCTGGTTTCAGGCAATGCACACCTTGTGGACAATTTCACTGCACTACTTTCACAAAAACTCTTGCTCAGACAGAGAAACAATTGAAACTCATTCCTTACTCTCCCTCTCTTCAGATTTCAGACATTAAATATGAAATCATACATTCACGCATCAAAGAAAATGCATAACAGAGAGTAAACAAGCATATGTCAATCAATATGTACAAACACAGAAAGCAATTGAACACCATGAGTCTGAACTAACGATCTTTGTATTAATCCATAACTTCTGTACATGGGTTTTTCTACATAGCTCTCTGCTTCTGCTCTCCTATGCTCTCTTTGATTGATTATGTTGCTAATCTTGCTAATGTTACAATGATACAAGTGAGGCTGTCTATATTTTTTTTCCCTCCGCTCCTAAAACTGTCTAATATAAGAATGCAAAGCTACCTACTTACATTTACTAGCATAAATGCCTCTTAGTCCTTCAGACGAAAGTGGGACGCTCAAGGTCTGATTACAATCTACAAGTATGCCCTTTTCTTAATTGTTACATTTAGGTTTTTCGTATCCAACTTCAAAACATTTCAACAATTTTATCATGTGCCAAAATGCATTGGCGCTTGCCCCACGCTCACTTGTTGTTAGCGATTCTCCTACATCACCTTCACTTTAAGGGGTTTGATTCCTTCCTCTATTTGAAGATCCTCTTCTTATTGTCACACATTTTCCTTTAATTTTTAGACTTTGCTTCCTTATCAACTTATCTTCTTCCTTTAATGTTTCCTGGTAATCATCCTCAATAGACATGAGATTTAGAAATCTAATATCATCATGTATATCATATCTTATCCCGTTAATATGCCAGGCTACTCTCTCCACATATCCCTCTATTTTCCCAACTCTTATACTTAGCATGTAGAACTCCTCTATAAACTCTTTCAATATCATAATTTTCTTCCCTTGGTTCTGTAGTTATCTGAAGAGAGTTAATTGATAATCCTTGGGCATAAATTTACTTTTAATTTTTCTTTCCATTTTTTCCCAGTTCTTAATTATGGATTTACCTTTTCTCTCTCTATGAATTTGAAATTTATCCTACCAAATGGTTGCATGTCCCTTCAACGTGGTTGTTTCATATTTCACCTTCTTTCTTTCCTAAACCTTCTCAAAGTAAAAGTATTTATTCATGGTGTTTATCCAATCCATGAGTTATTCAAAATTAAAATTCCCTTCATACATGGGAACCTCCACTTTAGGTATGCCACCATCTTTAACTAGCATTATTAACACTTTGTCTTCTGTTGTGACCTCTTCTTGTTCTTCTTCAAAGGTTTATCCTTCACTGATGTCACCAATATCAAGGTCTATTCTTTGGATAACCTCCATGGCTTCCAATCTAGCTTTAAGCGGCCTCATTTCCTCCTGCACAACTGTGTTTCCTATTGGTCTTCGTCGACCTTCTCCAATAGGAACTCCTTGTTTTCTTCTTGGAGGAATTTCCCAGTTTATCAAATGAAATTAATGCTCTGATACCAAAATTATTCCTTGAGGGATCACTCAAGATCAACCAGGAAAAGTTCCAGATCAATATGGCCTAATATACTTCCATGACATAGTAAATTTGTACTCTGTATGATAACACAATATTCATAAGCGTCCAAGGATCATGGTTTTCATATGACCATGGGCGTGATCTAGTAGTGCTAAGCCTGGATAAGAACTTTTCCCACTTTGATAAATCGATGGTATTTGTTCTATTTAATCGTCGAGATGAACAGTTCTAGTACTTTCAGGGGGCCAAATACCTTTCACAATCCCAAGGTAAGTAGGGGCCAAAATAATTGTCCTCTCAACACATGGAGACACGATCAATGACGAATATTATTTCAGGGGGTTGCCTCTATTTTAGCGTCCTCTCTCCTTCAATACCCAAATTGAGATATATTTGTTGATCCCATCCAATATCAACAATGATCCAATGATTGTTGAGCTTCACTGCCTTTTTCCCACATTGCACCTCCATTGATCCGACGATTGATTAACTGTGCAGGTTTATTATTTATTTCTATTGGACGATCTATGCTCATCGATAAAGAAAATGGACGATCATGATTCTCTGTAATTTATGGTTATAGGATACCACTATAACTCTGATGAAAATCAACTAATAACAATATACATTACACATAGGATTTAGATCAACGATATAACAAGATAATTATAGAGAAAAAACATCTATCTTCATTCATTTAATTGAAAATTCCACACCTACAAAAGCAAATTTCTCTACACTTCAAGACCAAAATCCCACACTTAGGAAAATCAACTTCTTTTAAATCCAACCCAACCCAATCCAATCCAATCCACTCCAATCCACTCCAATCCAATCGAACCTATTACAATTGAAAAAATATATGTTAAATCGCTATGTACTAGAAACTAACAACTAATCCCTATAAATTTGTTAAAATCCCTACAATCAATCTAATTTCCTAAATTATCAAAAAAATCACCACCAAAGTAACTAATCAAATCTTATTGATTCCTTCTAGAGGAATTCCAACCAATTATTACAAATTCAAATAAAATTAAGAGGACCAACCCTCTTTGTAAAATAATTTTACCCTTAGGTCCATGAATTAAAATTTTGAATCAGATGCTCTTGCATCATTGACCCACATAACCCTTTGACCCAACCTACCTAACCCATTGGTCCATCCCATTAACCTAGCTAACCTAGTGGTCCTTCCCTATAATCAACCTAATTGATGAACCTTTATAAGAAACTTACCATACTAACCTACCTAGCCTACTTATTAACTTATTGATCCACTCAACCTACTCACCCACCTAACCTACTATTCCAAAAGCTACTAAATATGAATCCACACAATGTTCTTAATTCATGAACCCAACTGAACTACACGACATACCCCAATAAGAAATGTAACTTACACAATCCACTGAACTACTCAATTACTTAACCTAAAATACTAACCCACCTATAATATAACCGAACCCATAAACCTAACCTACTAAACCTACTAACCTAAACCACCAAAAATCTAACCCACCTATCACACATAATATACCTACTCCACTAAAATACCATACATAATCCACTAAAATCTAACCTACCAAACCTTATAATCCTCATTTAAACTATATATACCTTATCCCATTAACACACACCTAACCTATGTAACCCACTAACCTACATAATCCACCTAACCCACTCACCCACATAACCCAATTATCCCATAATGTACACCACCAACCTACATAAGCTTGTAATCCACTATCCAAAAACACCTTCTAACCCACTACCCCATAACCCTAATAATATAACCTACCTAACCTAACCAATCAACACACCTCAAATAATTTAGATAATATACTATTCTAAAATCTACCAAAATTTAATCAACCTAGCTTATACCTAACAAATTAATCCTCCTAAGAAAATCCATTAATCCACTAAACATACTTACTCCATTAGCATATGTAACCCACCCTACCTCCCCACTAAACTCCAACCTACTTATCCCACTAACACACCTAGCCCACAAACCTAATTGTACTAGCCTATATAATCAAAACATTAAAAAAACTTGTCTAACATACCATAAGTTTTTTCCCAAGAAAAAAACCTTTATTTTTTATATTTCAAATGTGAAACTAGAATATACATATGACTACCTTAATATGCATAACAATCATTGTCTTTGTTATGTCTTTGGAAACTATCTTTATTTATCCTATTACTAATTATTATAGTCATCCATTGGTCCTCTAAGGAATCCTTTCAAAAAAACTCTTTCATAACATTTTTTCTAGTGTTAAGGATCTAAGATAAATAATGTAGCATGACAATGAATCTATCTATGATAAAAATAAAACATCAAAGAACTCCTATATAAATAAAGGGAATCTAACCTACCCTAATTACTCACTTGACCTTAGTGTACCCTAATACTAATGCTTGAACCTTGATCATTGATTCTTATTCACAACAAAAATATTGGACAATTAAGGTTGCAAACAAGATGCCAAATAAATGCAATAAAAGACACCAATGGATGTCAAGACAGATATGGATGCCAAATATGTAAATGGCATGCTATAAATACACTATAAAGATCTTATAATATGACATCGATATGCAAACATAACACTAAAACAACATTAAATGGATGCTACAATGACACAATGAAGACAAAAAATTGAAAATGGCATGCTATAAAGACACTATATGGATGTTATAATATGACATTGATGCGCAAACATAACATTAAAACAACACTAAATGGATGCTAAAATGACACAATGCAGAAAACAAATTGAACCTATTGAAAAAAAACATAGGGACATACAAAAGAAGATGCCCTTTAAAAACATATAAATGACCATTGTGCATTTTTTTTACTAGTTTGAGCATAAGAGGACACAAAAAGGTCACCTAAAATTGTCATATTCTAATAGTATAGAACACCCAATTGAGCACCAACACACAAAGTACTTTGAGATCCACACATTTTTTCACGTTAGTCAGTATCAAACCATTGACTTAACACACTATCATACAAAATATTAGGTTGCAATCATATATTTCATGAAGCCCTTGACAAATGTCAAGTTTCTTCTTATTTTGTTTACATCAATAGTGAAGGAAGTTGACATTAATGATGGATTCTATCCAATGCCTCATTCCTTCTCCTTTTTCCATTTCATAAATCCTTTTTCCTTCCAAAGATAAGCTTAATAGGTTGTAACATCCCAGTTTTAACCCTTATGAACTATAATGTATTATGTAATTATGACTTAGGTTGGTGAGTCGGTAAAGTTGAAAAAGGGCCATAGTTCCTAGGAAATGTAATACTTCATATACATTAATAAAATACACCATTGGTTGCAAGAC
>ML797481.1:83292-93773 GCA_009831015.1 Picea engelmannii
CTATTGAGAGTAAATGAACAACAACGTCTATGGTTGGGAGGAACATCCTTGGTCTGCAACCAATTGGTGAATGTTTACTTAAAAGATAAGTCCTCTTTATGTTTTCTGTCAAATGTTATTATGTTGTGTATTTAATTATCTCTGAGATATGTATTTGCAATGTGTTTATCTATTGGTTATTTGTTGTGCATGGCACGTTTCTTATATCTTTTATGTTGTAGCATGAATCTTGATTAATGCATGTGATTCTTTCATGCTTTTTTTCAGATTAAATGTTGTTAGAATTCGATATCCATTTAGAGAAATGAGTCTTGGGACTGCAGCGTGCCTCGCTTGCTGGTGGTTGGGTGTGTTGCAGCTTGTTTAAGTGGTGTAGCCTGACCTATGGGTGGTTGGGTATGTTATAGATTAGCATCAGAGCTACAGTTTGAAACACCAGGCCAAAATGGGTTGGATACATTAGACAAGTTCTTGTGGTTGAGATCGAGTTAGGACCTTGAAGTCATGAAGCTTAGGAGGAATGGCATTGAAAAGTCTACGTAGAAGCTAGAATGTCTGAGATCCTTAGTAAGGTATTCAAGGAATGTGACCATCCCTTTCAAATTTGAGAACGGTCAACACTGTGGGATCAAGTTTATATTTGGACCATTGGATATGGAGAAGCTGCGGGGTCGTTAAGCACCAGAGTCCTTCAGACTTCATTGCTTCAATTTTTTTTAAGAATTTGATGAAAAGGAGGTAAAATCCCCAAATCTCCAAAGTCCTGGAGTGAATATATGTCATAGATCACAGGGAGGAGTACTTAACCGTTGGATTTCTCCAAGGAAATATTTGGGTTGTTTGATCATGAATAGATCATGAGGTGAGGCACAATGGAGAAGATTAGATCTGTGAGTGAGCAAGCATGAGCCATAGATCTCACGATAGTTCATAGGTTTGGAACTATGAGAGAAGCGAGTCCTTAAGTTTCCAGGAAGAAAATATCTTGAAGTCCTGAACTCCAGAGAAAATCATGACCAGTTGTTGTATGGGACGTGCGTCTACAGATTATGAAATATTCGACATTCAGGAATTTTAGTCCTTATGTCACTTGGAAAAAATTTCCATGAAGTCCCAAAGTTCGGAGCCAATCCGAACCAGTCACGGTTAGGGGACATGCATCCACAAATTAACGATTGTTCAGAAGTTCGGAGTTCGGAGGAAATTTTGGATGGAGTTGAAAAACAAATCCTCTGAAGCCTAAAGCCTCGAAGCATCCGATTTATGAAACTCTGGAGAGGAATAGTTTATAAGTTTGACAGTTTGAGAGATTTGTAATGGTATGTGGTGAAGTCCCTCGAAGCCCGGAGTCCCAAAGCTCTAGAGAGTGATATGTGTGGTAGAAGAAAATTTCGAAGCCCGAACTAGCCAAAGTCCCAAAGCTCCAGAGAGTGATAAACTGGGAGTCTGCCAGTTTGGTGTTCGGGATTTTTGAGCTGTGTGGTAGAAGAAACTTCTGGAGCCCGAACTAGCCGAAGTCTCGAAGCTCCAAGGAGTGATAGACTAGGAGTCCTCCAATTCAACGTTCGAGAGTTTTGAGGTGTGTGGTAGAAGAAACTTCCAAAGCCTGAACTAGACGAAGTCTAGGAGCATCCGAGTGACGTGACCTTCTCACATCATTGAGGGTGATGTGGACCCATTTCATGCATGGAACGTGTCATCTTTTTTTATGATATTCACCTACCTTCTGTGATAATATGATTTTACATGTGTCACCTGTACATTAGGCCATGTGTCATCTCTATATTTTCAACACGTATTACCCTTGGTGCATAGTTGTTGATCTGAATCTGAAAGTTTGGAGATTCGGCACTCGGGGACAAGGGAGTATGTTGTTGTAAAAAAATATGAAGTCCAAATCTCCAGAGAACTGGAGTAGCGATGCTCCGAATATCCGCTCCGGGATTTTTCTAGTTCAACATTCGGAGGGAATGTTATGTGGCATAAGAGGAACCTCTGAAGCCTGAAGTTTCGAAGCCTCGAAGCTTCGAAGAAGGGTCCTTTTGGGAGATTATCTAGTGGGACATATTAGGAAATGTTAAGTGTGATGAAGGTGAAACCCCTGAGGCCCGAAGACCCTAAGCCTTGATGTCCCAAAGATATGGATAAGCACCTCCAGTTAAGCACTTGGTCATAGTCGTTGGTCCTATGAGACTTCGGTCGATGTAAAAGGGGGCTAGTGTCTAAATTTTTTTTTGTGTTGAAGAAAGAAAATCGCTAAGGAAGGATTAATCCCATGGTTTTGAGCCGTGGTCACCTGGGGAAGGGGTATGAAGGAAGTTGTTGTGCAAAATTTGATTTGTTGTAACAGCTAAGGGGGATGAAAGTGGGTTTTTGGGGATCCCTAACTTTCAACTCAGATATCTGACTGGGGAGAAATTACAATCGTTGGAAGTCTGATTTAGAGGAGAATGGCCTGTAATTATTCTAATTTGGATAATTGGGATATATTTTCTTCATAAATTAAATAGAAAAGGTAGTTGTAAATTTTATTGACAATTTTGTATGATATGTATAATTCTAACAAGATGGTTGCTTGTAGGTTTGTCACGATTAGAGGTATAACTAGGTCAATTCAAGAATAGGATCATATGTTAGGTTCATGGAGGCATAACATATCTTATAGAAGTTGGATGAGGTAATACAGAGCTACAAATAAAGTAATGGAAAGTGGATAAAGAACTCAAGAAGAGCATAATATAAGAATTATTATGTTCATACTCCAGAATGCGAGTAAATTGCAAGTACTACAAAAGAAGTAATCATCACATATGACATGAAGCTAGCACGTGAATAATGTCATTAATGGGCATACAAAGGAAAATTAAGGCTCCATGGCCTTGAAGGTAGAGATGTGTAGATAGTTGCAAGCTTGATGTGGAAGAAAAAACATAACTTAAGAGGTGGTGTGTGAATAATATCTATGTGTCAAACATAGGAATTCCAGGGAAGGATTTGTTAGATATGACTTATATACTTGTCTAAAAGTACTCAGTGAAAGAAAACCACTTTCGATATCATAGTCCACAGTGGAAGCAGGATTCCAATGCAGAGAAATTGAAATGCTCCCTCACTTGAAAAGTGTCACTAAATGAAAATGGAATTCCATTTGGAAACAATATTAAGTGTGAAAGGTATGGTTTCGTAGGGAAATCTTAATGACGTAACCTAATGGACAACTAGGAGTAATAGTATTTGATTCAATAGTGTTGTAGTAGGGCGATGGAATGTTTGAGCTACTTCATTCTAGGGTGTTTGAATGTTTCATAAAGGTAAATTTGGATATGACTCTCTAGGAGAGGCTGCTGGAAATAGAACACATTGGTTGGATTGCAGAATGGCCAAGTGGAACTTGGTTGGAAAGTTTTTAGACCAAGGAACAGTAGTGCAGATGAGTAGAATGGGAGCACACAAGGTAGCAAGGATCTAAAGGAGTTCAAGGACAACCAACTACAACATAAATAAATAAATAAATAAGTGAATTGAAATAGAAACCCACTAGACTGCATGAGGCATACAATGAAGTTAAAATGCATATGCATTAGTAGGCATGCTGACAGTAGATGCTTGGTGCTTATGGATGTGTAATTGCACATTCTTAGATATGCATATAACATGCTTGTGAACTTAGAATAGTCTATTATTATGAAATAATGATTCCATGGGAATTGAGTATGACTGATGATGGATTTAGTATTCAAGAAACATGATATAGCATGGTTAAATATGTGGATGTTGTTGTTGATTATGATTTCCATCTAGGTGAAGACCCATGAGGATGGCAGGAATGGTGATTAAAATGATGAAGGAGGAAGTTTGTGAGCTTCTACAAATATCAGTTGATCAGATAGAAACAAGTGGGTGGATAACAACCATGCATGTGTGCATTTAGTTTCTTTTGATACATACATGTTGAAGTGGATTGAGGTAAGAATTCCTTCAGTTAATTTTTCAATATTTAAATTGATATGTAATGGCCAAAGGTTTAGAGTATGTAAATGTTGTTGATGCTACAATGCATTTAGATAAACTGTTGGTTGCATATTATATCATGATTGGTTATGGGATCATAACCGGGTTAATTTGGGAGACATACTCCTTCTATAAAAATGCAAATCTATAGAGCTACTCATGTGTGAGACCATAATATGGTTGGATATGAAAAGGCTATAGCGCTATGTGAGTGATCAATGGTATATACTATATATCTAGTGTTTGGAATACAACCTCTTTGTCGAAACTGAAGAGAACTTGAGAATTATATTCTTGGTGTTGTGTTTGGGTTGAAAAGGAAGTTATCCAAATAGTCAGTCAACCAGTAGGAAGTGTGTGGATGATGTGTTAGGGCATTGGCCAAACCATCCAACTCATCATGGAAGAATGCATGACATAGTTATGTGGTATTATGTAGCCAGTGCATGGATGCATTGTGTAGAGGTGTCCATGGGTATTGGCACATTGATTGTTATTTTATTTAGTAATTAATTGTTGCATTATGAAAACCCTGTGGTGCTAAAAATGCATAATGATGGATCGATGCATTGTATTTAATATGAATACTAGTTGAAGGTGATTGGACTGCTATGATACAATTCCAAGATCCGTTTTTTGAGCTATTAAAAAGGTTACAAGTGATATTATAATAATTATTGAATGCAACGAGGTGAATACATGCATGTATTATATAACCTAGAAATGATTATGCTAACAATTGAAATGATGTGAGTATTACTAATGGATGAAGTTGAAAACACTTCAGGAACTATTAGATATTACAGCAAGAAAGTTGTAGGTTAAAGTAGCTACATAATGATAAATTACAGAAAAACTCTATTGGGGGAGACAGAGTAATAAAAATATTTTTGGATAGAAGAAAGAAAATATTGGTTGATAATACATGTGTAGGTAATGGTGAGTTTGTTCCAATTGATAGTTTGATTAATAGAAGTGATTGAATTGTAGTTGTAAACAATTCTCAGATCACTTTGGGATTTTGTTTTGAATCGTTACCATGTATATATAGCTTGTACGTGAGATATTGGCAATTTGTTTGGCTAAGGAATGTTGAAATTGAAGGAAGAAAGGGTCTTAAATATGGAAGTGTAGTAAGCCCATAAATAATACCTATTCCGATTTTTGCAAGGTCAAAATCATTATGAGCAGAAGCTCATGTCTAGAAATTTTATTTTTCCTATATAAAACAATTTTGGGAATTCTAATTTAATAATTACTGACAAATTGTTTTGTCTGAATGAAAATCAAGAAATTTGCAGCTAGGATGGTATTGAATATGGCAAGGATGTAAGCCCATAATGAATATTGATATCTACAACTATAGAGCCAAACATTATGAGCATAAAGCTCATGTTTGGAAAATTTTATTTTCCTGTATAAAACAGATTTGACATTTATGATTGAAAATGGTTATAATGATATCTCATGATGACGTTATGTGTATAATACAAATGAGATGTTGGATATGATATATGGAAATCATGGAAAGGGACACTACTATGACATGAGAACTACGTGTCCCTATAAATCTTCTTGTGAAAAAAATCCTTGGTTAAACAAGATGGATCGCCTGAGAGACTGTATAGTAGAGAAGGGAATGTCTGAGCCTAAGCCTAGAAGGTGAGTGACCACGAGGAAGAGGAGACTCTGATAGTTCTTGTAAATTATTAATTGGGAGCATGCACACAATGGGTATGTCAAGGAAAACAATGATTCAAGTTAACAAGACAACCATATGGATGCATATCCATGAACCACATAGATAAGTATTGTACTCGATTATGAAAATTTACTCTTAGATTAGGAACAAAAGTAATTAAATAAATAAATTTATGCACGAATTGTGAATTGACATACTCATTGATTTGAAATGTTGTAGGAAAACGATGAATGTTGAGGACCTAGAAAAGTACCATACTATGACGGAAAAGAAGAAGGTGGTGTTGGAGCAATTGAATGACAAGGGCACATAATGAAGAAATTCGAATGGACTTGTTGCAAATGGAGTTGTGGAACCCATGACTCTGAAACTTCTTAGTCGAGTGCACTGGAGCCCTAGAGAGAAGTGGAACAAATTGAGGGACTGCATGGCAGAGAAACAAGTCCATTTCTTTGGGTTGTGCAAGGATGAGAGGGAAGGAGATATTTCCGTTTATAATTGTTGTTATAAATATAAATTATGAAGATCATTATACATGTTTTGGGTCAGAATGCCTATGTATATATGTTTAATTTTAGGCTAGAGTGTATGTATATAAGAGTTGGATGAATTTCCTGTGTGGATTAAGGCCAAAGATCCTAGATTTGTTATGTTAATAACATTGGAATGGTTTTGTGCACTTAGGACAATGCCAAAATAAGGGGAGAGGGACGTAACATCCCATTTTTAACCCTTATGAAATACAATGTATTATGTAATTGAGACTTAGGTTGGTGAGCCGGTAAAGTTGAAAAAGGGAGAGAGTGCCTAAGAAATGTAATACTTCATATACATTATTAAAATACACCGTTGGATGCAAGACGAAAAAGAACAAAAGAGATAAGGACCTATGATTCCACAAGAGAGGGAGTTTGAGGGGATAAGTCTTTTTTATTATTATTTTAATGACACATAATTGATTTTATGGAGAAAAGGGGTTACATGTGATTCTTTGGAGGGAGGCCATGTGTCTCTTGTATTCATGTAATTATTTAAACATCCCTTGGGGGTTGTTTTGGGGTGGTTCTTCCCCTGGTTCGTCTTCTTCCCCTTGTTCATTTTTTCTTCTTTCCTCTTCACTCCCTCTTGTTGGTTTGTGTGATCTTGGGATGAGCATGGGAAAAAAATGGAAGGAAGATGATATCCATTGTTGAATCTTTGTAATAATTTACTGATCATTCCAGGAGGGAATGGACTCACATGTGCATGAGATTGATGGTAGCTCAAATAGAACCGTTCACAGCTGAGAAGCCTTGGAGTTTCTAGTAGGGATATTTCCTGACCAGTAGCATTGGAGCCTTGGAGAGAAATGGAACAACCTTAGGGACTACATGGTAGAGAAAGGCATTCATTTCTTTGGGTTGAGCAAGCTGAGGGGGAAAGCGAGCTGGAAATCTGGATTTGTTGTGAGGTTGGGAAACATGAGAGATAGTTATTCAATTTTTGTGTGTGTTTAGATTTGGCCTAGGACCCATCCTTGTGTATTCATAGCCCTAGCTCAGGGGTGACCTATTATTGAGAGTAAATGAACAATAATGTCTATGGTGAAAAACAATGTTGGTGATTGTTTACTTAAAAGATAAGTTATTTTTGTGTTTTCTGTCTAATGTTATTCCACTGTGTATTTAATTATCTCTGAGATATGTATTTGTAATTTTCATATCTATTGGTTATTTTTTGTGCATGGCACGGTGATTATCTCTTTTATGTTGTAGCATGGATCTTGATTAATTCATGTGTTTTTTTCTTGTTTGTTTTTGGATTAAATGTTGTTAGAATTCGAGATTTGTTCAGAGAACTGAGACTTGGGACTGCAGCGTGCCCCTCCTACTGGTGGTTGGGTGTGTTGCAACCTTTTTAAGTGGTGTAGCCTAGCCTGTGGATGGTCGGGTACGTTACATAGGGTATGACAGGATATTAGACAATAATGTTTTGTGAAAAAACATAATGGTTTTATATGTTTTATCCATGTATGTTTCTTAGCATGTAAAGTGGTTTGAAGATCACAATTTTATCTTGTACATGAGTAATATAATGGTTAGGTATTCTCCATAGTTATGATACTTTATCCTTGTCCTTTTATTTGATTGATTCTAGCTCTATATTTAAACAACACGAGGACCATCTTATTTGCATGGATGTTAATACAATGGTTAGGTATTCTCCATAGTTATGATACTTTATCCTTGCCCTTCCATTTTATTGATTCTTGATCTATATTTAAACAACACGAGAACCATCTTAAGTGCATGGATTCTATATTAGCTACTGAGATTAGTAATATAATTTTTCTTTTGACAATGTGTATTTTAGATTAAGGGTTTTGTCCACTATATATTTGGAGTATTGATCTTTTGTATCATTTGCAAGTTAATTCTTGAGGTATTCAACCATGTGATTATAACCCATATATTTTTTAATAATAACATGGTTCTTTCTTCTTGAGGTGTTCAACCATGTGATTATAACCCATATATTTGCACAAAGAGACATTCTACAACCCAATATGGGGGAGAAGTTGTCATGTGATGTTAGATGTGATGTTAAGATGGATCTATGGTGGTTTCAAAAAATACCTTGGTTCTCGAATGTGAGGATATAATACAAGCATATAATTCAACAAACACAATCTATGCATACTAAATATTTGGCCTACAAGTGGGTTATAGAGACCATTTTGAATATTGATGTCTTAGGGATGGTTCTTGGGTCTAAATAATGGTTTGGGGTCAAATTCTAGATTCTAAGGCCATACCAATTACCTTTAGGGATAATGGGCTATGTATTGTGCTATAGACAACCACATAGACCATACATAGTGAATATTTTTCATACAAGTGAGATGTACACCAATTTTGGGTTTCAAGCACCCTGAAGGGCTCTCAAGACTTAGGTTATGGTTTAACATTAAACTTAGTACTTAACCTTTACCTCTCGAGCTCATGGGTCATGTGAAGAGTCCCATATAACCACAAAAGTGTTCGCATAAATAATATTTGACATATTAGTGGGATATGTTTCTTATTTCAAAGTTATACATACCATGGATGGTTCTCAATGCACAAAGAATGAATTGAGGTCAAGTGCAAGGGTTTCAGGTCATAACATTTATCTTTGGATCTGATGGGCCATGGGTGAGGCCTTGAATTACCACAAAGGTGAAGGATAGGGAACCATTGTTTTAAGTGTTAGTGTGCCAAATTTTGAGTTTTAATGCATTATTTATGGCTCTTGGGGCCCAAACCATGGCCTTAGGCCAATAACAATGATCTTAGGTCTTCACAATTGCTTCCACAACTCATTATTTTTTACACCAACTTGTTCCATGAGTGGAATGTGGGAACAATTGCAACCGCAACCATCACTGGAAACTCAAGGAGATTATTGATGACTTAATAATTTGTTATTTACCTTCTGATAAGGATGTTAAATCAAAATCATCAGGAGGAGCATGGATTCATTTTAATCAAATCATAGGGAGCTCAATTATATGCCACAACCACGTTTAAGAGGCATGTATTGAATTAGTAGGGACAAGCATGAAAAGTGTTTGAACACATTTGCACTTTTTTGTTTTTTTTTGGTTTTGAGGCATGGTTTTGGGGTGTTGTAGTGGTATTCTAGTGAGAATAATTGATTCATAGGTCATGGTTGGTGTAGATAATATGGACCAAAATATCGATAATCAATAAGAATGGTTAAATCTGATGGTTCCACCAACAAGACACATAGATGACTTGTGGAAGCACTTCCAAATTTTAGGGATTTTTGAGAAATGAGGGAGGGAGGATGTCACATATATAATATAAAAAATAAAAATAAAAATAATAATGATAAAATCTCAACAATAAAAATTCTTCCTATGCAAATTCATCATCGTGCAATGTAAATGCTAAATAGTAAATGGTAAAATACTAAATAGTTCTAAATTAGTACATTCAAATTTGTAAATGATATAAACATGATTCAAATTAATGAATGAAATAAGTTGATTAATAAATCATAAATGGAACATAAATAGTAAAATATTGATACATTAATTTAAATTCACCATTTCTCATTCTAGAATTTAATTTAATTAGTACTAAGCAAAATAGTAGATACTAAAATTAGTAATAAGCTTAAACATAAATTGTTTTTTTTTTTTATTATCTTTGTTTTTAAATTTGAAATTTTTAAGGGACCCCAAGAGTTAGTTTTGGGGCATGTCTAGAGCCCCTTTTTAAGGAGGACACCCACACATACTCTTTTTGAGGAAACTCCTTCCCCACTAGGGTATAAATTTGACCATTACTCCTACCCTTTAGGTAATTTTTTATTTTTGCCCACAAAAGTTATGGATTGCAAAATTTGAAATAATTAAGGTTATTAATATACTGAAATAATAAATATTACTCAATTATTTTAGATCTATTATTTTAAATAGAAACTATTAATGTTTTCTAAAATGAAATAGAATAGAATTTTTTACAGAGGCCAAACCCATGTTTATTCTTATTATTAAGATTCACTAAAACATTAAAAACACAGGTGGGAAGATATTTAAATGTGGATTCTCAAAAACCAAATGTAATGAGTAAATAAGTGTGCAACTTCAACCAAAAGAAGACAATTTCCATAAGTGCAATTGCAATTTAATATTAATGAATTTTACCTCTCTAAATAGTTGCATGCAGTTTTTTGGGCAATGTTCTTGAATCCTTGATTATATTATATATATATATATATA
>ML797481.1:124240-136026 GCA_009831015.1 Picea engelmannii
ATATATCTCTGAAATACGAGTATTTTTTATTTAGGATCGTGTGGGTGAGCCAATTTTAAATGGAGTTATAATTTAACGTCATTTTTCGAGGTAATAAATACAAATAAATTATATTTGTATTATATTTGACAAATATTTGACAATATTTCGAGTTATTATATTTGACAATAATTTATTATATTTATTATATTAAATTATTAAATATTTTTTTTATTATTATTTTATAAATAAAAATAAATTAAATGTTTGAAAAAATATGTGATACATTTGTAACAGTGTAATAAACATCTCAAATGATCAATACAATTCAACTAAGTTGAATTGTTTCAATTTAGTTTAAAAGTCAACATTTTATTATGCTCGATAGATTTTTAGATTTTTATTATACAATTATGTTTAAACTGTTAACTTTGTTGGTACCCGATGTATGGTTAGTTTCGGTCCTCTTTCTAAGGAGAGGGAGAAGAAGATAAGATGCACTTGATACATTGTCTTTAAGGAATAACAATGAAGATGGTCCATGGAAAATGTGTATGTATCATCCTTTTGTATTTGATGAGGTTATTAATGAATGAGTTTTTTTAAGATTTTAAATCATTTTATTTCTAATTGTTTAAAATGTTTTTAAAATTTGTAAATTATTATTTTTTATATATTGTAAATGGGAAGTTGTCTCTTTAATAATTAAATCAATTTTAACATAATAAAACACAATTTGGAAAACTATTATTATCAATTTATAAGAAGATTTGAGAATTATTTAAATAATTTAAGAGTTTTTAATTATTTAAATAATATTATTAAATCAAAGTTTAGGCAATAAGGATAATATAAAAACAAATCCACAATATATAATAAGGGTATTTTTTTATCAAATGCTAGTTCGAACATGGAATTTTGACCCCAAATGTAGTAATGAAGAGAAAGGGAAAAATTACAAGATATGATACTTAAAATCTCAAAGTATCAAACATCATATAGAAAACATGGAGGGCCTAGTCTTTATCCTAGTTAATATTTTCCCATTCTACTTACTAAGAAAAGACAATCTCTTCATAATGGCTAGGGTTTCCCATGGTATAAGGATGAATCATAGTGGGAGATGAGGCTATATTTGGGGAATATTGAAGAAACTTATGACAACATCCTATTTGTAGAGTTGTATGATAAGTACCATGAGAATGATAAGGACATCAATATCTCACTTCATTATATGAAAGAAGTGGATGTGTAAATTTCTCATGATACCCCAAAGGATTTCTCAGTGACTCCATACACTACTTTATCATCAAATAAGGTTATTTGGTCAAATCCCTTTAGTGCTTCTGTGTTTGAAAACAAGGCCACCTTTGAGTAAGGGTATGAAATGGTGAAAATTGTGGCATATTATAGATTTGGGGGAATTAGAGACAAAGTTTCAAACATAGTTAAATGGCCTAAGGGTATTGGAATAGGGAATGATATGAAAAGGGTCTCCCACTACTCCCATTGATTTATATTCTCACTTTGTGGCTTTGACAACATTTTAACAAAACCCTTTTTTAGTTGTTCAGGCAACATAAGTCTCAATGGTCGTGACTCTTAATATCAATAACAAGAATATGATGCATGAGATGATAACAAGTAGATAAAACAAAAGAATCAAGATGAACAACAAAAAGAGGTGTGTTCCTCTAATCCTCCAAGCAAGATGAGTAGAAACCATCTTGTTCTTTAGCTTGTGGTGATTCTCCTATACTAAAGGGAGGGAGTGGTATAGAATAAAATCAAAATGGTAGGGGTAAGAAAAAGAGAACCAAAAGAGGTTCCATTGGAAGAAGAGATAAATCCAAAAAAAATTGACCAGAATAACAACCTTAATAGTTAACCAATATTCCTTTGGTCCCTTTATTTGAATATTCTTTGTGTACTCAATTTGTTTATATTTATTGGGTTATTATTATTCTCCCTCATCTTCTATTGTATGTAGCCTTTCTGCATTTACATTAACTTCATCTTCTCTAAATGGCTAATCCTCCCTCAATTCTATTCCTAAAAATTCAACTCCTTTGTTTTATTCTTCTTCACTAGTAGGAACTTTCATGAATTCTAGATTTCTATATAAATCAAAGGAAATTGTAACTCATGCCCTCATTATGGGTTCAAAGGTAGATCTTCCCACCTTCCCCATTACGTAGTCCACTCTATATACCATAGCTTCCTTTTAATGCCATTTCATTAATTTTGGACTAATTTCATCTTAATCCCCTTCGAAGAAAGGCCAAAATCAATGTTTCCAAAGTGCAAAATAGGGATTTTATAAAGTGACAAATATTGTTCCAAATATGCCAATATCAAATTTCAAAATTTCAAAATTAGATTTAGAAAGTGCAAATCAAAATAAAAAATTGCAAAATCAAATTCTCAAAATGTAAATATTGAATCCAATTTTGCAATTTCAGAATATGATATTGGCTCACTTAGTACCATATTTCACAATATTGGAATATGAAATTGACACATTCATAATTGGATTTTGAAATTTTGGAATATTAGCACATTCATAATTGGATTTTGTGTTTTTGAAACCCCAATTTTACACTTAGTTTTTAATCACATTTAATCTATCTATATAATTCAAATATTTTAAAAGGGTTAGACATCATCTACAAGTAATCATCATTCATGTCTTCATAATTATAAGTATTTGTAATAATAGAATATAACAAATACATAACATTCATATATATTTAATTTTTATAATTGGAGTTGCAAATGATTAAAAATACTACCGAACTATCAAAGACAACCAAGGCTACCACACATAGGAAGTATTAGGAAAATGTACTAATTACATTACTTAACATTGTTTCAATTTTGTACATTAAATCTCACATCACTAGCACCATTTAGGTGTAGCAAGCATGACCATAATTGATCTAAAAAGTGCATGTGTCATCCACATCATCACAATTATAACCTTTTGTTATTACATATTTCCTTTCATCATTAAAAATGTATTTTTCTTTTGAATCATCTACAATAATTGTGTTTCTCGCATCCTAAGCACCCTTAAAGATCTCCCAAACCTTATTTAAAGGTTTGAGATATACATGTATATTCCCAAAACCAACATGATCCTTTCTAGGTATTGTGTCAGAATCATCTTATTCTAGAATAACTTTAAGTTACTCCCTTTTCATGTAAGTTCTAGATTTGTTGTGTAAGAATGTGATCAAATCATGTAAAATAAAAACATTTCAGATGCAAAAAAATTGGTTTCTTAGAAAACCAACATTCATAAGGAGTGCATTTTTTTACAAACTCAGTAGCAATTCTATTGACTATGTATGTGAAAGAATGTACTACATCTTCCCAATACATTTTACCAAATGAATTTCCTTCAACATGCACCTAACCGTCTCTACAATTGTTCTTCTTTTCCTCTTTGCTACTCCATTATGTTAAGGAGTATAAGATGTAATTAATTCCTTCTTGATTCCATGTGAGCTCATAAATTATTTTAATTCATTGGAGGTGATATATCCACCTCAATCAATTCTTAAAACTTTCTAATAATATCCTCATTCCTTCTCAACAAGTTCTTTAAATTTTTGAGAGAAACTAAAAGATTTAGACTTCTAATGAAAAAAGATACCCAACACATCCTTGAAAAATAATCTATGAAGAGAAAACAATACTTTCTCTTACCAAGAGACAAAGTTTGCATGGGGACATAGATATCTACAAGTACTAAATCCAAAGGCTCATGTTCTCTAAAATGATGATGGATAAATATATCTCTACGTTGCTTCCCTATTGTACAACTTCCACATACTTTATTTTCTAGCTCTAAGAATTAGGAAACCTCTTACTAAGTTCTTATTTTGAATGAAGGAGAGGGATATCAAAATTGAGGTTCGAAAACCTCATGTTCTATAGACAAGACTCTATGGAATTCAAAAAATAAACATCAGTTTTCATTATTATAGTAGCATTTTGTTATCTATAATAGGAAATTCACCCACTAAGCCATTGTTGTCAAAAATATTACAAGACATTCCTTCCAAAAAAATCTTGTAATTTTTAGAGTTTAGCTTCCCTATGCTAAGTAAGATATGCTTTAAACCTGTAACAAAAAATGTATCATGCATTTATATAATTCTTCCCTTCTTGGTTTGTATGGAAACAATACCTTTTCCCATTAATTCTTTCTAATTTTCATTTCCAGATTTGACTTGCCCCTTCACTCTCTCATCCAAATTTACAAATATATTTTTATTTCTATCCATGTGATTTGATAAGTAATTATCAAGATACCATATAAAATCTTCTTTCACTTCAAAGCTATTACACATGAGAAAAAATATTTGAGATTTATCACCTTGATGTTTTGTAAAATTTGCTTGAGAGATGTCTCTTTGATTTTTGAAGCATTATTGTTCAAGGTGCCCATATTTTTTACAATAGATAAAATGAAGGTGGCCTTTCACAAGGATATTTATTCTACCTCTACCATGACCTCCTCTTCCTCTATCTCTTACACGACCTCTACTACCTCTAAAGGATGATGAAGAACCACTTCTAAAGGATGATGAAGAATAAGTGGAAGCATCATTCATGGAAGTGGGGGAGACTGATTCTTCTTGTCATCAATCTTAAATTTTATTTCAAATTCTTGATCCATAGCTTCCTCATTTATTTTTAACCTATATTCTAGTACTCAAAGACTTCCAAACAAATAATAAAGAGTTAGTTTTGACAAATCTCTTGACACTTCTATAGAAATTGTGACATAAACATTTTAGTAATACTTCTTAACACCTTTCCAACAATATTTTCATCTTCAAGATGTTTACCATGGGAATGGATGGAATTCACCATATTTTGTACTATAGTAATAAAAGATTCTACATTTTCCTTTTCTTTCATAGCAAGAGGCTCAAAATATATTCTAAGCATGTAAAGCTTGATAATTTGTACATGTGTATATCCCTTGTAGGCCTTATCGAAGGTTTTTCAAACATCCTAGGTCTTTTTAATTTCTAGAATTTTTGGAAATATTGAGATGTCAACTCCTATTTGAAGGATGAACAAATATTTGGCATCATTTTTTCTATTCTCCCTCAATTATATTTTTTATTAGAAGATAGATCATTGTAGGAATCCTAATCATTTGGCTCCATGTAGCATATGAAAAAAAATGTCCATGTATCTTGTGATATAAGTAGAGTTCTCATCTTCATGCATCAATACTCATATCTTTCCCCTTTGAAAAGAGGAATCTAGTACTGCATTGTATTTTTATTTTTATCCTTTC
Organism: Picea engelmannii; assembly: GCA_009831015.1. NCBI lineage: Eukaryota > Viridiplantae > Streptophyta > Pinopsida > Pinales > Pinaceae > Picea > Picea engelmannii. Next base: position 129,540 of record ML797481.1, read on the forward strand.
TCTCCGTATACTTGAAAGTTGAATAAAACATTGCCATCGACCACAAAGATATAATACAAAATGAAGTATGTGAGAAAATAAGGACTTATGTGATTACTATAGATTCACGCCCAAAATCTCATATATATCCCAAGAAATGAAATAAAACAAGGGAAAACAATAAAATAAGAGAGAATCGATGTCACCAAAATTGCATGACAAAAATATTTAATTGCTTTAATAAAATGCACATATAAAATGATAAGAAAAATTTGAATAGAAAACTTATGAAAATGAAATCACTTTGTTTAGAGATGATACAATATTATAAAAATAAAATCACTTTGTTTAGAGAAGCTACAACTATATAAAAAATGAAATTTCTCAGAATCTACAACTCTATACAAAATGAATTTCTCAGAATCTACAACAATATAAAATGAAATTTATCTATCCAAAGAAGCTACAACATTTTATAAAATGAAATTTCTTTGTCTATAAAAGATATAGATATTTGGTTAAATAAAACTCTATTGATTTCGAATAATCATGGCTCAATGCTCTTCTTAATGAACAATGACCAACACCATATATATGAGAAGAAAAAATTAAAAATAAGATAGAATTACATGCATCCATAGCAATGAATATCACATCCTTTTATTGAAAAGTGGTTCTTGAGTAATGCACACTTCAATTTCTCAATCGATTTTTTTTTTTTTCTTTATGGATGCACATACTTTACTTCACAACCACTTATGCAGCTTTAGATTTTAATAAGAAGATCCTACTTGGTATAGACCAAATCCCATAGAATGCACATACAAATAAATCTTCTAGCTAATAGAAGAAGGAAGAATGACACCCTTTCACAAGAAAGAAAATTTAGGCATCAACTTTAAACATCATTTTTTTTACATTTACTTCTATATTTATTTACATAATGAAAAAATACACATCCAACATATAATTAAAGAGCCATACCTTCATATGAGGTATATGTGTCAACTATGTGTTTCCTAAATTCTTGGATCCTTTCCTTTGCAAAAGCATGTTCTCTCAAAGGCAAACTAAAATATTTACAAGTTGGTATATCAGAAAGTGGTAGATTTGGATCTTCCCACCATCACTCTTTGAAAAGAATGGGTAGTCTACCCTTTCAATGGAATTATCCAACATTGTATAACAAAGAACCCTTTGTACAAATCCTTTGAATACTCTATGTAAACACCAATGGATGGGTAATCTATTACATTTTCATATTCCTTTTGCAATGTTGAGAGAATGATTTCTTAACCATATGTTCTATATGGATATCAGCTAATAAATGCAAGTGAAAGTTTCTTCATTTCAATCAAGAAAAAATATTAATTCAATGATATTACTATCTATCCACTTAGGAACCTATTTAATAATATCAATAATAAAAATCTCACAGAAGAGATATACTATTGATCAATGTCTTTTGCAATGAAGAGGAATAACTACAACAACAAAAAAAGGTGTTAGCCATTTTTCTTAGTTCCCACTATAACACTAGCTTTCTTTGGCTTAATATATGTTTCCAAATAAATATGTGGTAAATTTAGGAAATTTAGTCTCCTCTTCCTTAGATATTTTGTTTACTTTTCCTCACATCTAGTACTGTACAATTGTGCAAAACAATTTGGTGGAATTTTGTAAATTTCAACCACATTTTTTTTAGAGACTAGTTGAGAAATATAGACATTTCCATCTTAAAATTTTAAATATTAACAAATGACAAATCTAGGAGTTATTTCATCTTGGACTTAGTTGCAATACTGTAATAAAATATGCATGAGCATGAAGGTGAACTATGAGCATGAAGGTCAACTATTGTACTCAACCAAAAATATCCATCCATACAATTTAGTGTCATCCATGTCATGCAATGGTCTTAAAGAAAGAAAACATGTATTTGGGCATCCCCTAACTCGATCAGATTTTACTTATCCTAGAAATCACACAATGCTCTCCGTGACTAAAATAGGAGAAAGAATATTTTCACTCCCAAGTGATGACATTATAAACTTGGTATACCCCTTTATGGGTGCATGATATCACATGCCCAGAAATATGGTAATACCCATCCATGCTAATATTGTAATACCCAGGTTCCTGGGAGGCACATCCAAGTACTGTGGAGTTACAAGCTGTAACATCTCGCTCTTGCACACACTGACCAAACTTATTCTTTGAGGACACTTGCTTGCAAGTGATCCAGATTATTATAATATTGGGGATTTTATTATGATTATGAGGCATTATGGATTGATGACATGTTGTTTTTATGTATTGACATAGACATGTGTTATTGACTTGGTTTTCCTGAGTGTGCAAGATTTTGGACCTCGAGGATGCAAAGGCATCTATGAAACCCCTTGGACTCTGTATCGAGTCAGGGAGTGGACTATTGGGGGTTTGATTTTTGTATATATCACATTTGTGCATTTGATTAGATGATATGATTATGGATATTATTTCTGACATGATTCATTGATGATGCAGGCTGATGATATCTTTCCGACTAGAATCACATGTGGAGTAGAGGGGTCATGCATGAGTAGTAGAGATGTTGAGGGAGAGGTGTGGACAACAGCCCTGCCACGGCCTACTAGCACTCTCGTTGTGGCTCGAACTATAGGTTAATGACTACCTAGTTCAAGAAGACTCACGATGTCATGAGGGAAGACTACGAAAGTTGCTCATAATGATTCTAAGGGGTGCGCAATAAGGCAAGGGCCTTATTTCTTATAGTTCCTTAATCTCCCACAATATCACCTGCTGGAGTATTGACTCTAGGGTTTTTTTATGTCTACCAAGTTAGTCAAGAGGCGAGTGGCACCCTTGGAGCAAGTAGTGCATCTTGAAGGGCATGCCGCACAAGGGAAACAAAATGAAGTGAGTGGCACCCTTGGAGCACGTATTGCGTCCTGAAGGGCACGTCGCGCAAGGGAAACAAAATGAGGTGAGTGGCACCCTTGGAGCACCTAGTGTGTCCTGAAGGGCATGTTGCATTGTTAAATAATAAATGAATAAACCTAGATGGCCTTAGAATGAATAACGCGATAAGAAAGATTTAGAAACTATTTCCCTAATAAAATGTCACCCAACCTTGAAAATTAAAATCTAGGTAAGTGATACTTGTGAAAAAATAAATATATATTTATATAAAAAAAGAAATAAAAAAAATAAACAATAAAAGTAATCATCATTAATCATGTGATGCGAAGGGGGTAAGCGAATCAATTAATTTATAAAGAAAAATTTTAGGGGATAAAATTTAAAAAGGGGGAAAAAAGGGAAATAATTGTTTTGTTACATATGCTAATTAAAAAAAATTATTAATTAAAAAGAGACAGGGGAAAAAGGTAATTTTCTACTCTTTCCAATTTGAGTTTTAAATGAAAAGGGAAAGAGGGAAATTTAAAAGAACTAGGAAACTAGGAAAAAGTGGGAAACATAAATAGAAAGGGGAAACACAAGGAAAAAACAGAAAGACTAACATAGTAAGGTATCTAGCATTTAAGAACTTTCTAAACTAAACTCAACTAGTAAATCAGTAAGACAGTAAGTCATTAAAATGTGTAAGTGAATATGGGGACAGCTAGGAACGATTCTAGGAATGATTTTAGGTGGGTGAGGGAAATAGGAGTAATTAATTAATTAATGAAATTAAATTATGGTGCAATGAAGGGGATTGGTGACACGTGTATGAGGAGGATTTTTATGAATTAAATTATTGAACAATAAATTAAATGGGAAATTGGGAACGTAAAAGACTTAGAAACTCTATATAAAGGAGGGAGGGGGAGGATTATGGATCTATTCTCTAATGCGTAACATTACGCTGCAGAATTTTAGACTTGAATGACTTAGCTTGTGGGAGTTGGGATACCCATCTCGGTGAGGAGTGGTAACTCATCCTTGCGAGGCGACCTGAGAGCTAACTGATCTCTGGTTCAATGTGTGTGGCCCCTTGGTGGCTCGGGGGGCTAATGGGGAAGAAGATTACCTCTAGCATTGGCTAGGAGGTGCCAGTCACTACTACATATTGAAAAATTTGTGATGACCACTTGCGACGAAAGTACTCTTTCGTCGCAACATGCAAGAGAAAAAGTTCTTTTTTTCTAAATCTACCCCGTGTTCATCACAATCTCGATGCCTACAGTTTGACTGAATTATAATGGTCAATGTTCATCGCATAAGAGACGACCTTAGATTGTCCGCCGCATAAGCGACGAATGTTGACCATAATAATTTAGTCAAACATTACCATTCAAACATTACCATTGAAAATTTAATCAAATCCCACCCCTTTCCTCACTACCCCTTTAGCCTTTATAGAATAGGCATATAGGTTTAAACAAATGTCACAACCATAAATAGAGGAACAAAGCTATCACATCCCAAATATAAAATCCTCCAAAGAGGGTGTATGAAGTAAAGATGGATAAAATGCTATAATAAACCAACTCTTGCTTAAATTAAATAATTTCCAACCCATGCACTTCCTTCCCTGACAATAATAGCTCATCTAAAATAAGAAAGTTCAAAAAATTAAGAAAATCTCCTCCTTTTCCATAAACAACCTCCTCAAAGCATGCACTCTAACCTACAATAATAGTATCACTCTGATCTCCACAAAAATCCTTATCAACCCATGCACTCTTTTCCTAGGCTCATCAACCAACTCATGGCAAATCACCAACAAGTTGGGCCCACCCAAAAACCTCTTAGGATGCTCTAAAATTGTTTGGACATTACAAATTTGATTCGAAACCAAACTTCCTGGAATGGAGTCAAATTAAACCCATGTGCTATACAAAATATTAGGTCTCCTAAAATAACGCCAATTCTTGAAAAATGTCACTTCTAAAAATAAGCCAAAAATTGGTAGTCTCTAATTGTCATCATATTCCACCCCCATACTATACTCGATACTAGGTCTTTGAAAATGAAAACTTATATTTTTATACCTTGGGTTTGACCAAGTTTGACTGAGGCCTAAAACATGTTGAAATTTCATAAAAATGGAACCCTATGCTTATCTCTCAAATGGGTATCCAAACCTACTTTTAGATTTCAAGAAAAATAAAATTTGTAATAATAGAAATTTTCCAAGATTGTGAATCTTGAAAATCTAAGAGTACTCATTTGAAGAACTCAATTCTAGATCTCCAAAACTATCCTCTATTGCTAAAAAGATTAAGTTTCTAAAAATAGAAACTAATAAAAATAGTGGAATCAATAATTTGAATGTGTTCATCTGATTGTCCTCATCCACCCATGCATATGCCAAATCTGAATGTTCATTTAATGCATGGGGAAGCATTTCTAAAATAGATCTTATAGACTAAACTAGAAAACTTCTAAAAATAGATCTCTAGAAACTAGAACTAGAAACTTGTTAAAATTAGCACAACATGTGTTTCCCCCCTAAAACACTAATCTTTGAATACTCTCCAAAAATCATACATTACAATTGTAAAACAGGATAATGCTAGAACAAAGATCTACAAGAAGGTACCCATATGGCTAAGGTATTCACAAACCATCAATGTCGAATGATAGATTTTGTAATGGTGAGTCCATCCTGTATAATATATGAACCAACGATGTTGAACGATGAACTTTGTAATTTTGAGTTTGCCCTAAATGATATCCACAAACATATGTTAGAAAGTAAAACCTATATTTATGAAGACAAATATGGTATTAACACACCCTCTATGAATATGTTGTTAACACATCCTCTAGGTTTCAATTTCAAAGCTTAACCTGTTGGATTACTGAGAGGAGGGGTGAATCAGTAATAGCGTAACTATAATCATTTTTCTTCAAATGGTATATCAATTTGTAGAATTATTATCCAATAATGAGCAGTAAGAAATAAACAATCACACACATACATAGTACACTATTTTTTTATGTGGAAACCCAAATCGGGAGAAAACCACAATTTTTTTTTTTTTTTTTATACATCTTGAAGAATTACATTCATTGGAAGCACCAACTTCCTTTGTTTTCCAGCTCCATCTGGAAGGAGGCTCCAACCCCCTAGTTTCACAGGCTACAACCAGAGGGAAGATCCAACTCCCCAATTCTCTGGCTACAAACAAAAGGAGGCTACAACCCCCAATGTTCTCTGGCTACAACCGGAAGGTGGCTACAACCACCTGTCCTTGCCCCGTCTTGCCACCCTCAAGTAGAAGTAAAATGATGGAGCCACTGTCACACTATCACTATGAGATATACCATTGTAAACCTATACCAATAAATATGAACCATGAATCAACCATGCATCAACCTGTACCTCAACTTGTAGTATAAACAGCTGCATAAACCATGCACCAACCTGTAATCAACCTGTACCATAAACAAGTGCATCAACCATGCATCAACCTGTAATCAACCTGTACCATAAACAAGTGCATCCAACCATGTACCAAGTATGTTCCAATCATGTATCAACTACTCATCAACT
>ML797481.1:141772-152201 GCA_009831015.1 Picea engelmannii
AAAAAAAAATAATAATAATAATATGAAAAGATGCTTAGGCGCATATACCTTTTGAGTTTTCAAAAAAAAGAAATAAAAAGAAATAAATAAATAAATAAAAGGGGGGAAAAACTTAAAAGAAAGGGGATTTAGGGTTTTTGGGGAAAACCTAATGGGATTAGGTCAAAGAAAAGAGGATAAAAGAATGAAGATGGGGGAAAAGAGGGGATCGGCTATGAGGTATTGTGATGCTGCCCAAATTTAAAACTGGACTGGTTGCTTGTGAGGGGTTGGGGATTTTCCCAGCTGACTTGAGTGGTAGCTCAGCCTTGGAGGCGAGCTGGGAAGCTAGGTACTGTATGGATTGTGTGTGGCCCGTTTGCGGCTCGGGGGGATGAGGGGGAAGCAGAGTACCCCTAGCGTTTGGCTGGGAGGTACCGGTGAGTTCTCTACGGTCTGCAAGCAGCAAGGCAACGGAGCAGCGAGGAGCACAAGAGTTCTTTGCGGCAAGCAACAAGGCAACGGTATGCTCATGTACTTAGTAGAGTAGTGTGCTTAGTTATTCACTGCTGAGATTATGATTGTATGGATGTAAAATGTCTTATCCTCATCCTTTAAACTCTGAAGATTCTCATTTTTATAATTAGTGCAATTTTAGGGTTTGATAAATGGTTGGGGTTTATGGCTATTTCGTTTTCGTTCGTATCTGGTTCAGCTATTTCGTTTTCGTTGTCTTCCATGTGCGTTGCATTTGCATTCCGTGTGTGTGCATTGTATTCAGTCGGCGTGCGTTCTGTTGGGGCATCTATGCGGTGCCGTGGGTTTCCTCTTTTTATGCTGGGCATTATAGGTATATACAGTGGGCAGTTTACAGTGGTTTCCTTTTTTCCTTTAAAATATTGGGCGTTTTATATATACCGTGGGAAAATTTTTAGCGGGCTTTCTCCTATACATATGCTGGGCATTTTTATTATATATATAGTGGCAGTCTTGTTACGGTGGGTTTCTCCTTCCATATGATGGGCGTTAAATGGTCTGTGTGCTACCTCGGCCTTTTGCAGCATGCCATGCCCAGTTGTCTCTTATTCAAACGCTGCTAAAACCATTTCTACAACCTTGAGAGCCTTTATTTCTGGATGCTTACTGCAAATTTCACTTTCTTGTTGATATAAAACCTTCTAATTTCCAAATCTCGTCACTGTAAGACCTACGCAGTTTCTTGTATCCCTTTAAGAACGAATTCGAGTGCAACATGGTGATGGTTGTAGTGTCTACTTGAATGGCTAAAAGAATCTTGTATTCATGAGCCATTGCCTCGTTAACGAATCTCGTAGTAATGAGCCGCGCGTGAAGTTTCAAAGGCGCTTCCATCATGTCCTTCGTAGCTTGATCTTCATTTTTTTTTTGGCCAAGAGTCCAACCCATCTATTCTCCGCAGCTCTATGTTTACGATATGCAGACCCTTCTGTGAAGGCTAAAATTCATTACGGTGTGATCATGTGCAGTGAGAGAAGAGGTCAACCTGAGCCTCCCATAATGCATCTAAATTTTTACCTAACGCATATCCCTTGACCAGATGCAAGCGTTGCGGGCTAGCCGGGATGTTGGTATATCCCGCTACCTAGTTTACCACGCTACTGTATTTAGCACAGCCTGCCAGGAAGTGTAATTGCCATAGGAATCCACCCTGGTCTGCGAGCACGCGCTCTGGCCCGCGCGACTTCCTAGGGCACGTCCCTTCTGGTAGTATTGCCAGTACTTACACTTGTACATTCGCAGAGGTCGCCAGCTCTCAGCAGTAGGCAAATCCCATTCTGGCGATTACTTTTTATCGTTTTAAATTCATGGTTATATGCTGCTTTAAAAAAAAAAAAATCCGGTTAAATAATGTTGTCTTATATTAAATATGGTTTCGTTTCGTTTTTAGTCATGGCTTAAATACGCTGCCTTTAAACTCGGTTTAGTAATGCTGTCCCATTTTAAATATGTTTTTTATCGTTTTAAATCATGGTTAATATGCTTCTTAAAATTCAGTTTAATAATGCGGTCTAATTTTGAAATATGGATTTCTTATCATTTTAAATTCATTGTTTTAAGATGTTGCCTTTAAAAATTCAGTTTAATAATGTTGTCTCATTATAATTATGGATTTCTTATCGTTTAATTTCATGGCGTTATTATGTTGCTTCTAAAAGTCGGTTTAATAATACTGCCCCATTTTAAACATGGATTTCTTATCGTTAAATTCTGGGTGTTAATGTGCTGGTTGAATTTTCGGCTTAATAATGCGGTTTTTATTTCAATTATGGTTCTCTGATCGTTTAGGTCTTGTGTTAATATATTGTTTTAATTACTCTGGTATTTATTACTGCAGTGTTAATATATGGTTCCGCGATAGTTATAATATTGGTTACATATTATCGTTGTGAGATTGATCTAATATGGTGGTTAATACTATGGTTTAATACTAAGTAGTTTAGAATGATGGTTAATATTAAGTGGTTTAAAAATAAGTGGGTTCATAATGTGGTTTAACTTTGCGGTTTGCTATTGTGGTATCATGTTTGGGTCTTAAATATTTGGCTCTACTGTTATCCTTTAAAAATTAGTGTTTTTATATTGGCAATGTTAACATTGTTTAAATTGAAACGCAAATGATAATACTTGTTTAAATATTAATATTAATATTGTTTTAAGCTGCCATATTAATATTGGCTTAATTGCAGTGGTAATACTTGTTATATTTGCGATAATAATATTTGTTTAATTGCAATAGTAATGAGGATGATTGAATCGCAATATTAATATTTGTTTAATTGAAATGTTCGTGATGATGTTTAAATTGCAAGGTTATTATTTGTTTAAATTGAAGTGTTAATGATAAGGTCTAAATTACAATGCAATATTGTTAGGTTATTCCAATGTATGGTAATAATTGGCAGGAAAGGCAAGATAATATGGAGATAGTAAATGTTCGAGGGTTTACCATTATGGTATGATATCGTTGCTCAATTATGGCGATTAACAGAAAAATGCAATGCGCTTGTGCTTATTGCTTGGCCCTGAACTAGTGCCTAATGACCTTATAACTAATAATGGGGGTTGAGATTATTGGTTTTTACCTTAGGATAAAGTCTTCGTCGGTTAATGATAATTAATGGAGCAATTGATCTTGATTGATGTCTTCGGGTCTCAATAGTGGTTGGTCGGTATTAGAGTCCTCCTGACTTGCGTCTCCCGTAGAGGTCATGTTTGTCCCTGATTTTGTAGTATTGGTGGTATTGCATTGCGTGGTCTATTTGTGTCAGGAGGGATGAACACACCTTCAGTAGCCTTAGTATATATGTCTATGTGTTTCCCTGCTTCAAGAATCCAGTGCTGTATCAAGAGTCTCAGGCCCTTTAAAGGCAGGGTTTCCACTCTTGCGACACACCTTAGGGGACTACTAGTTTCTTCCTGAGCAGTCGGCCAGGAGCTTATCTGACCTCCTCTCTCTCCAGAGCAGAGGACTGGGATTAAACGCCCTGATTTCCTGTGCAGAAATAGTAAACCTGCTACCATGGATTCTACTTTCTGTGTTTGTACGGTATCTAACCTAGTATGTCATTATTGATGAAGATAGTGTGGGGCATCCTGGGTCGTAGGTGTTCTTTTCTTGCAGTTACTTGTGGTGCGCCTTGCGTCTTCTTGTTGTGATTGTCATTGTTGTGTCTTGTCATTGTTGCGTCTTGTCAGTCGTCGGGTGGCGACGTAGCATCCAGTGTGCCGATTTCCCCTCCTACACGTGCGCACACACTTTTAAAACAAAAAAAAAATTGCACCTGCTGTCAGAGTCGTTGTCGCAACGAGGAGGTCGTTACAAACCATGTACTCAACATGTACCACAACCAAAATCCCTCATCAATTTCATCATCCAAATATGATTTGTAGCTCTATAATAGACCTGGTGAATATTATCACATTCCTACAAACCTTCTTTAACTTTAAAAACAAGAGACTATCATTTTCATCAAACTTTTCTTTAGTCTCACATGCCTAGTTTTGGATTAGTCAACAACCCTAACTTGAAGTAATCATAACTTTGAACCTGTAATGTATAAATATCTAAAAATGATACACAATGTTCTTTAGTGTGTTTTATTCAATTCCTCCAAGTGTCACTACTTGGAACCTCTCATAAAAGGAGTTATAGAAAAAATGGCATACCTTGTTGAATTTTGGCTTATTCTAGAGAGCGACCTTGTAGAGCGTTCCCTGCAAGAAATATCTGATGAAATTATCTAAAACTATTACACAACATACTAAATATTGTACCCTAACCAACACATTTGGTATCACTAAATGTGGATCTATTATGAATAAGTTATGACGTTTTTACATGAAACACCTTAGAAAGAACCATCAAAAGAATTTATCCTTCCTTGCATTTCAACCTTCTTTTCTTCACCTTCACTCAGAATTCCGGTTTAGATATCCTTGGTTACCTAAGACACATATAGATATTCAATATGCTCAAGTTTGATTCAAATGAGAGAGCCTTTCCTCTTATTTATACTCTCCAAGAATCTTCCTTAAAAACATCTTCTAGGTCACTTGACCCACTTTCCTTATTTTAGGGTTGGGTCCACTTCTAATTTATCCATTAAATTTATTATTGAAATAACTTATTTTGTATTCACTTTGAATTATAATACACTCATCACTTCACTTTATTATTTACCTTTTAAAATCTCTTAAATCACTTTGATTACTTTGACCTTTTGCGGCTTCTAGATGACATATGAGGGTCCTCCAACTTCATAAGGCCATAACTCTCAAACCTTGAGGAGCTCTGTGACGTTCTACATACCACCAGAAATGGCATGACATGCACTATCCATATAGAATAGTATTATCTGAAAATATATCATAAATTATACCGTTATTCATCAAACAAATTTGGGTCCATTACCCAACCCTGGGGTCTCCAACTTCTCATGGCCATAACTCTCTAACCGTGAGGAATTATGTGATGTTCCACATACCACCAGAAATTAAATGAAAAGAACTATCCATATAGGATTTTTTACCTGACAAAATGAATTTCCTTCATCTCATTATTCCACAATTAAGCATGGTTTCTCTTACTCCACAAAGCATCTTCCCATGAGGGCTTTCACCATAAGGGGACCACTTTGGAGTTCATCCATATTTAATTCTTATCAACAATGAAAAAACAATAATGAGTTATATTTACATCAAACAATATTGGGTCCATTACCCAAACCTTTGTGCTACGAGTCTTTCTTCAAGGGTTGACATCAATGACAACACACCTTAATCAGCAATCTCCCCCTTTGGCATTGATGGCAACACTCTGATGCAACACTGAAATCATATCACTCATTCTCCCCTTGGAACCATGCCTCTGTCCTCTAGATATGATAAATCTACTCCTCCTGAAACCATGCCTCTGTCCTCTGCATCTGATAAATCTATCCCCCTTTGTCATCAATGGCAACGGTATATTTCCATCTGGGGTTGCTCCCCATGACAAACTCTCCTCTTATGGTCCTTCCTCGTGTACATCTAAGACATATAAGATAAGCATTCAAAAAGCATTAAAAAATAATCCATTTTCAGAGTAGAAATAACTCCAAGTCTTTGGCGAAAATATTCAAAGGCTTCACGTGGAAGTGGTTTTGTAAAGATGTCTGCCACTTGTTCTTTTAATCAAACATTACCATTGAAAATTTAATCAAATCCCACCCCTGTCCTCACTACCCCTTTAGCCTTTATAGAATAGTCATATAGGTTTAAACAAATGTCACAACCATAAATAGAGGAACAAAGCTATCACATCCCAAATATAAACTCCTCCAAAGAGGGTGTATGAACTAAAGATGGATAAAATGCTACAATAAACAAACTCTTTCTTAAATTAAAAATTTTCCAACCCATGCACTTCCTTCCCTAACAATAATAGCTCATCTAAAATAAGAAAGTCCAAAAAATTAAGAAAATCTCCTCCTTTTCCATAAACAACCTCCTCAAAGCATCCACTCTAACTTACGATAATAGTATCACTATGATCTCAACAAAAATCCTTATAAACACATGCACTCTTTTCCTAGGCTCATCAACCAACTCATGGAAAATCATCAACAAGTTGGGCCCACCCAAAAACCTCTTAGGATGTTCTAAAATTGTTTGGACATTACAAATTTGATTGGAAACCAAACTTCTTGGAATGGAGTCAAATTAAACCCATGTGCTATACAAAATATTGGGTCTCCTAAAATAACGCCAATTCTTGAAAAATGTCACTTCTAAAAATCAGCCAAAAATTGGTAGTCTCTAATTGTCATCATATTCCACCCCCATACTGTACTCGATACTAGCTCTTTGAAAATGAAAACTTATATTTTTAGACCTTGGGTTTGACCAAGTTTGACTGAGGCCTAAAACATGTTGGAATTTCATAAAAATGGAACCCTATGCTTATCTCTCAAATGGGTATCCAAACCTACTTTTAGATTTCAAGAAAGATAAACTTTGTAATAATAGAAATTTTCCAAGATTGTGAATCTTGAAAATATAAGAGTACTCATTTGAAGAACTCAATTCTAGATCTCCAAAACTATCCTCTATTGCTAAAAAGATTAAGTTTCTAAAAATAGAAACTAATAAAAATAGTGGAATCAATAATTTGAACGTGTTCATCTGATTGTCCTCATCCACCCATGCATATGCCAAATCTGAATGTTCATTTAATGCATGGGGAAGCATTTCTAAAATAGATCTTATAGCCTAAACTGGAAAACTTCTAAAAATAGATCTCTAGAAACCAGAACTAGAAACTTGTTAAAACTAGCACAACATGTGTTTCCCCCCTAAAACACTAATCTTTGAATACTCTCCAAAAATCATACATTACAATTGTAAAACAAGATAATGCTAGAACAAAGATATACAACAAGGTACCCATATGGCTAAGGTATTCAGAAACAATCAATGTCGAACGATAGATTTTGTAATGGTGAGTCGATCCTGTATAATATATGAACCAACGATGTTGAATGGTGAACTTTGTAATTTTGAGTTCGCCCTAAATAATATCCACAAACATATTTTAGAAAGTAACACCTATATTTATGAAGACAAATATGGTATTAACACACCCTCTATGAATATGTTGTTAACACATCCTCTAGGTTTCAATTTCAAAGCTTAACCTGTTGGATTACTGAGAGGAGGGGTGAATTAGTAATAGAGTAACTATAATCATTTTTCTTCAAATGTTATATCAATTTGTAGAATTATTATCCAATAATGAGTAGTAAGAAATAAACAATCACACACATACAAAGTACACTATTTTTTTAGGTGGAAACCCAAATCGGGATAAAACCACGAAATATTTTTTTTTTATATGTCTTGAAGAATTACATTCATTGGAAGCACCAACTTCCTTTGTTTTCCAGCTGCAACTGGAATGAGGCTCCAACCCCCTAGTTTCTGATCCGAAATCAAATTCAGAAGCCTGACAGGGCTTGAAAAATGCTCAAAAATGAAAGTGCTCGGAATCTGATGAAACCAACACCATTGCGTCCGTCTCGTCTTCCTGATTCTGGTGGTATCTTTACTTTGTCAAACGGAGTCCGTATGGAGAAGATATCGCGTTCTGACCAAAAAGTCAAACATGCAAAAAAAGATGTTGACTGGGCAGTCCCTACAGTGACACGTGTCATGTCCGTACAGTGACATGTGGCATGTATGTACAGGACACGTGGCAGATTCTGTACAGGACACGTGGTGGGTCCAGAGCGTGACACGTGTCAGGCTGATTTGGCATTTTTGGTGCACAGTTGGACCAATCCTGAAGTGACACGTGTCACCACTAGAAGGGTGACACGTGGCACGGGTGACATCAGCAGCTGACGTGGCAAGATGAATGGGCAGATGATGTGGCGTATGGTAGAGATGATGTGGTAGATGACGTGGACTAATCAGAAGCTGACAAGTGTCAAGGTTTGATTGGTTGTTATGGTGCCACGTGGCCCAATCACGGGCTGCCACATGGCACCCCGGTTTTAGCCAATGTGGTCTATGTCAAAAAATTTTGGAGCCCGGGGGATTCGACCCCCTGACCTCCACCTCCGTCTATGCGTTAACAAACTACGCTAACCACCATACCACCGTGTGTGCCTTGATAGACATACGGCAAAGGTTATATTTAATTTCGTTTAAATTGTATATGCAATGGGTGGTCGGGCCGGGGCTTAGCCCCAACCCACAGTCCTATGGTGGCATGCTATGTGACCGTTACACATCACGGGAGTTAGGCGCAGTTTAAAATGGTTATGGTCGTGGCCATATGGAAAAGATCCATGAGACCGCGTGTTAATGGAGTTTGGGGCCAGCGCTAGCCTTTTGGGCTAAGCGCTTGGCCATATTAACACTTATATGACCGTTTGGAGGTGCGCGCACCCAGGTTTTGGGGGGCTAAGGCCTGTTTGCAACTATAATATAGTTGAAAGTGGGTTTTTATAACCACTTTTGGTTTGTTAACCCCTTTTTAATGCAATTAAGCCTATTTTGGGGGTTATTGGGCATTTTTAGAGCCTAACTTCTTGGAGGAAGTTGGAGATGGGAAACTACCTTCTCAACTATTTAACCAAGGCCATTTTGAGGCCATGGGGACAGCTTTTGAGAGAAATTCAGAGTAGAGATGCTGAGAAGAAGCCAAGTCAAATCCAGTTTGAGGCAGGGAAGCCGTTGAGGAGGAGATGTTGTCAGACCGTTTCTGAGAGTTCCAGACATCCATTTCAGGTGCCATTTTTTGTGCATGGTTCCAGAGATCTGGGCGAACAAGACTAGATCAGTCTAGAAGATATTCGGCATTGTAAATATGTACCATTGATCTTTCGAACAAAAATAAAAAGCCTCCCCCACAGAGAAAAGGCCCGGAGACGTAGGCAAAGTTGTGCTGAACTCCGTTATCAACCTGTGTATTATGCTTTGCTATTTTTCATTGCATTTCAGATCTGCAAATATGTTAATGGCTGTATAATTCATTTTCTTTTCTCATTCTTTCGTTAAGTTTCCCAATGGTCAATTAATTCATGCAAATTAAAAACTCAACCATAAGTCATTCGAAAAATCCCGACGGATCAAGTGGTATCAAAGCTAGTTGACATTTGGATTTGAGTTTTGCATGTTAACCAGGGAAAAGCTACAGCGTGGTGAAGGCGAGCTTGTTGCAGAGAATCCATTAATTGGATTGAGAAAAATAGCTTCTCACAGCGAGAAGATGGCATCGGAAGAAGGGATTTCTCAAGATGAGAAAGATTTCCAGAAAACATTATTTGCCATGTCGGAGATGGTGCAAGTTTTGTACAAAGATTACTTGGAACGGAAGCGTCCAGTTTTGGGTAATTCTTCAAAAGGAAAAAGTGAAGAGGAAGAGGACCAGCCTCAGATTACTCCTTCACCTCCATCAACACCTCCTTCTTCTCCTTCTTCTTCTTCAAGTTCAAGTTCTAAATCTAGTGGAAAGAAAAATGTTTATAAGAACAAACATGAAATGCCATTGTTAAAACTTGAGGTAAAATTTGAGTTGCCCATATATGATGGTGAAGTGAATGAAGAAAAACTTGATAACTGGATCAGACGGATGGAGGTATATTGCAGTGTGCAACAGATCAAGGAAGAGGCCACACAAATCCAGTTGGCATCTTTGAGACTTGCAGGTACAGCTATTATCTGGTGGCAGAGCAAGCTACAAAAAGGAACACGAAATGTGGGTAATGTATTTCCATCATGGAAGGATTTTATTTCTACACTTAGGAAACAATTCTATCCTTTGGGTTATAAAGAAAAAGCAATGATTGAATGGCAATCTTTAAAACTAAGAAAAGGACAAACAGTGCAAGAATACACCGATGGATTTAGAAAAATGGCATTAATGTTAGACATTCTTTTGCAAACACAAGAAACCCTTATGAAGTATATAGGAGGTTTACCTGCGCATATTAGAAACATTGTTTTCATGTTTCGACCCACTAACCTTGATGAGGTTTCTGTTCAAGCTACATATATTGAAGCAGGGAAGGCAGGTGTGTCCGGGGAATCGTCGTCTTCAAGGAAAGAGGACAAGAAGAAGAGGTATGGCAATGGCAAGAATGAAAATGCAGTGCCAAAGAAGGAAGAAAAGCCCTCTTGCAAGCATTGCAAGAAAGAGGGACATGATGAGGAGAGATGTTGGCAGTTGCATCCCGAGAAGAGGCCAAAGTGGTTCAATGGAAAGAAGGGAACGCAAACAGTGCCAACGACATCAAAACCCATAGAATTGGGATCAGATTCAGGTGATGAAAAGATCTCATTGGTTGGTATGACAGGTAAAAATGGTGAAGATATTGATTGTAGAATCAAGTTGTTTCATATAAGAGTAATCATGCAACACACTAAG
>ML797481.1:219120-258991 GCA_009831015.1 Picea engelmannii
ATGCTAATTCAGGTTGTCTCTTTGCTGCCTTGCTGTTTTGCTGCCCTGCTACTCAGTCCAGACCTGTCAAAACACAAAATAACTGCCCAAGTCTATTGTCCACCCTGCCAACTAGGGAAAACGTCCTAGCTCCAGGATATCTCCGGATATCCTGGCCCCCGAGCCCAGAACCTCCAGCAACACATGCCTCCCTGATCAATATGAAACAACCAGTAAGTCCTGTGTCTCTATCTGAGCACACACACCCCCAGTCCAGAGCTCGGCTCACTGTGAAAAAAAATGGTCAAAGAATGTTTTTCCCTGCGTCCATCCTCTCCCCCCCCGAATGGCCCGCACATCCCCCTCATCCCCCGCCTTGTTCCTCCCGACCACCTCACGCAGTTACTCCTCACCAACCCCCTCGTCCCCCGTCCTGCATTTCATTAAAATTTTAATCTCCTCGGGATTTTCTGGGCTTTTCGCCCTGTACACGCCACCCTTGGCAGCCTACGCCATCCCTGTTCTTGCATTATTTTATTTCTTTTTTTTTTTAATTTCTGTCATAGTTCAATAAATGCATTCTACAATTTGACTATCACACAATTAATCATGCTTATTTTCTTTAACTGATTTTTCTTTGTAATCTTTAATCATTTATTCAATTAGGGTCGTTACATGGTTTAACGGATACATTGATCAGGAACAACTATTTTATTGCAACATTTATTTTATTTAGCATCATAGCATTTATATGAGATATTAAGGCTAGTATGCGATCGAGATATATAATATCTTTAGCTGGCAGAGAATTATTGTATAATGGGAGAGATGTAATAAATAATTACCTCAACTAACTTATTCTTGGAGTGATTAGAGATTGAGGAAAATAAAGGTTGTTTGTTGTTCAAGGGAAATATTAACATTTTTTTTTACTAATAAAAGCCATACCAATTGTTGCGGACTTTTATCAAATAATAGGATTTATTTTTTAGACAAGTCATAATGTTGAGTTATAGGATGGTTGGTTAAAATATTTTACCCTTCACACCTAGACTTCCTTCTTAACCTTGGGGATTATTGGTCGTCGACGAATCATTTATTGGATTGCACTTTGTTGAGCGAGGCCTTCATGCTTCTTGTCTACCCGTTTCTTGGGGGTGTACGCATAGTCTCCCTATCAGTTATTTCGACCCTTGGCACGTCGGATTTATCTTGAGTCCTTGGTCCAGATAGGTTAGGTAGCACCAGGGTTATCTCTGCACCTATCACTAGGGGATGACATGAGTCCTGGTGAGGCGATCATGGCGCGCCCCATTAGATAGAGGTGAATGATAGCTTGGCTAGAGTCTGTGTCCTCTGTGTGATTATTGGTGTTTGTTGTAAGTTTTCTATTGACGCTTAGGTTGAATGCTATCATGCGTTGGTTGTACACCATCGAGGTTCTAGTCCAATGGTCATTGGGGCCATTGTGTCAGGATGGGGATGTTTTCCCTTAGCTTGTAGGTGTGGTCATGTTTACGTTGGGAGGGTAGTCTTTTCTCCTTATTGTTTACACATGTTTTTCCTAGTTTCTCTTGTGTCAGTGCGTGGAGTCATATATGTTTGTTTCCTGTTCAACGAGCATGGTGCTCACCATTAGGTGTGTTGTCTAGCTGTAATTGTTGTTTTCATCCTGTTAAAAAGAAAAAAGCAAAAAAAAATTGCATCTTCTCCTTCTCTTGTAGTCGTAACGAAGGGGCCATTACACAAGGTTTATCTCAATATCATTATATCACCTCTAATTATAGAACCGAATAGAATATTGTTATTTCATTGATAACTCTACATATTTATGGTACATAATAAAAATTTGCAATAAAATTTGTAAATAATTTTGGCAATTGATTTGTTTTATGTATTATGTCAATATTGATATTTTTCAGTATTTTGAAACAGTGAAACATGTTAATATCGCTATCTACATGTGGGGTTATCTACATGTTTACTTTCAATAATATTATAGAGGTTGCAAAACCCTAACACTAATTGATGGTTGAAGCATGAAAAAACCCTAAACCTAACCCTATATGGCTATTATGCTATGTTAAATAGTGTGCCACTAGGAAGAGAAGGGATTCCATTATTTTAGTATTTCTATTGTTCCATAGTTGAGTAGAGCATGTAGGAGTGGTTTATTAAACTATAACTGGGGAACATCCTTTCCTATCATCCTAGTATTTAACATAGTGTGATAGTTATATAGGGTCAGGGTTAGAGTTTTTACATGCATCAACCCATTTATGGTTAAGTTTTTGAAGCCTCTAAAATAATTTTGAAAGTCCACACCTGACCAAATTTTCATGTGTGATTAATGGGAGCTGACATTGCATCCACTTGGTATCATGGTGGTCAACAAGATAGGTCAACATGTTGGAGGAATAACTTCCTCATATGAGATCCAATTGAGGTGATATACATGCTATTGTAAATCTTTCGATGTGTACAATAGCATTGAGAGGATGAGAAATTTGATCTTAAAATTTTGACCGTCAAAAAGACCACTTAAGTCTTCAAATTGGATCCACAAATTTCTATACCATAAATCAAAAAAGAGGGACCTAACCCTAAAATGGGCCCTACAAGCCAATGGATCCATTTTTTTCCACCCATAAAATATAAAAATAGATGATGGATTAATTAATGATCCACTTCAAATCACAAATATTTTCTTTTTATGTCCAACTTCCTGAACAAATCCATGTAGATGCTCCTATTTCATGGGATGGTGAATATGGTGAAGAGTAGCTAAAACGTGAGTCATTAGAAACAAAAAAAAAATAAAAAAATGCACTTTCTAAAGTATTCTTATTTTAATTATATAGATGTAATTGTGTTTTCATTGACTATTTACTTTTAATAAAATTTAATATTAAGGTTTCAAATATATTAATTAATTAGATTAAAAAGATAATTTAATTAAATTATTTGAGATGGAGGCAACAATTAGATTAAAAATATAATTTAATTTAATTATTTAAGATGGAGCAACCAAAAAATGTGTTGATATGTATGATGATGTCCGAAGAAAACAACAGAGGATTTGCAAGCATTTAAAAGACCAAATAGAGGTATGCCACTCCCTATGTAATTACATGATTAATGAAATATAGAGTGCACAACATCAAATTTATTAAATGAATATAAACAAAAACAAAAAATCAAGATGCATTGAACATAAGAATTAGATACAACTAAGAAGTAACTAATATATGAGATATACTCACAATATACTACATATATTTAAGATATAATTATTTATGTATTTTTTTAAGATAAAAATGATTCATGTTAATATAAACTTGTCTATATCTAAAGGTACAAACATATCTTGAAATATGGAAATATGGTCGTGAATTTTGAGTGGAGAGCTTGTATCATGGAATACAAACATGTGATAATGGAGTGTTAGCTTTATTTTATCAAATAATTCATGCTAATTCATGAGATATGCTACTTGTGGTCATATATAGTAACTTATGTGTAAATAGTTTAACATTCCTAGTAAGATATTTGTTGATCATGATCAATATGGTAATTTATATGATTTTGACATGTGTATAGAATTGTTAATGACAAATAAGGAACCATACATTGCATCATGATGGCTTGGATGAAAATGATAGTTTAACATTCCCAGTAGGAGATATGTTGATCAAGATCAATATGGTAACTTATACGATTTTGACATGTGTATAGAATTGTTAATGACAAATAAGGAACTATATATTTTTCAAGAACATTGCATCCTCATGTCTTCAATGAAAATCATAGGTGTTTTTTTTGTTATCCACCTAGATAAAAAAGGGCTTTTGAGGAATTAACTATTGCAATTATTGTTCCCATCAATAAGAAGATGATGTAGATGTAGTTGGTAAAGTAAATGTAGGTAATGTGATGAAAGTCCAATTTCTTGAAAAATATTGTAATTTGGTCCTAATTTTTCTTAATGAAATATATTTTCTGATGGAAAGTGGGTTTTCACACTTAAGTCAATGTTTCTCACTAAGAGTATAATATTGACGGTTAAATTTATTTTTTCTAGAGATGGGTACAATTTAATAAATAAAAAACAAAACAATTTTTCTTAGATTGTATTCTTTTTATGCAATATTAATGTGCACAATGGATTTTTGGTTTGGATTTGAAGGATTAGAGCCATTAGTAATCATTTAGTGGTTAGGGGAGTTATCAAGTTACATGTTGAGGGTTAGGATTAATACAAGTTAGTCATCGATTAGAGGGATATGAGTTGATATTTTAACATAATAACCTAACACAACTAACCCATTCACCTAACCCACATAATCGTTTGATATAACCTACATAACTAAATGTTCCATACCAGTAACCTAGCCGACCTAGTGGTCATTCCTACTAACCTACCTAACCAATGAACCTTCAAAAGAAACCTACCCAACTAACCTACTTAACCTACTTATTAAATTATTAATCCACTCAAACTACTAACCCACCTAATATATTATGCTATATGATACTAAATACAAACCCACATAACATACTTAATTCATGAACCCAAAAAAACTACATAACATACCCCAATAGGCAATGTAACTTACATAATCCACTAAAATACCCAATATATCCTGCTAAATTACTCAACATAACCTACTAACCCACCTATCATATGAATTAACCCATAAATTCAACCTGCTAAGCCTAGTAACCTAAACGACCAAAAATGTAACTCACCTATCACACCTAAGATACCTACCCAACTAGCCTACTATAACAAATCCTACTAAAATCCAACCAACAAAACCCACTAATCCCCATTTAAAATACATATTCCTTATCCCACTAACACGCCTACCCTACGTACCCCACTAACCTATATAATCCACCTAGCCCACTCACCCACGTGATCTAACTAAAACCTACCCCTCTAACTTTCCTAACCCATATAAGGCACTAACCTATTTAACCCACCTATCCCACAATGTACACCACCAACCTACATAACCTTGTAATTCACTAACCCAACAAACGTACTAACCCACTACCCCATTAACCCTCATAACCTAATCTACCTAACCAACCAAGCCAAACACATCAAATAACCCACATAATATACTATGCCAAAATGTATCAAAATTTAATCATCCTAACTTATTCTTAAACACTTTAATCCTCCTAAACAAATTCATTAATCTAGTTAACCTACTTACCCCACTAACATACATAAATTACCCTAACCTCCATCTCACTAACCCACCTAGCCCACAAACATAATTTAAGAAACTTAGTCCACTATCCTAATTGTACTAGTCTATATAATCAAAACACTAACAAAACCAATCTAACATAGCATAAGTTTTTTTCCAAGAAAAAAACCTTCACATTCGATATTTCAAGTGTGTAACTGAAATGTACATATGACTGCCTTAACATAAACAAAAAAGTATTGTATTTGATATGTCCTTATACAATCTCTTGCTTTATCATATTACTAATTATTACAATCATCCATTGTTCCTCCAAAGAATTCTTTCGTAACATTATTTCTAGTCCTAAGGCTCTAACATAAAGCATGTAACATGACAATGAATCTACCCATGATAACAATACAAATACAACAACTCCTATATTAGTAAAGATAATATAACCTACCCTAAGTACCCACTTGACTTACGTAACTTAATAAACCCTTATACTAATGCTTGAACCTTGATCACTGATTATTGTTCCCAACAAAAATAATGGGAAATTAAGGTTTCATAAAAGACACCAAATAAATCCAATAAAGGACACTAATGGATGTTGAAATAGAGATTACAAGATTGTTGTAAGGATGCAAATGGGATGCTACAAATATGTTATAAGTATGTTATAAGATGAAATTGAGATTCAAACGTAACACTAAAAAAAATATTAAAGGGATGCTACATTGACACAATTTTTGACAAAAAAAATTGAACATGTTGCAAAAAAACATAAGGATATGCAAAAGAAGATGTACATTAAAGACAAATAAATTACCAGTCACATTGTTCATGTTTTTTACTAGTTTGAGCATAACAAAACACAAAAAAGGTCACTAAAATTTCTTATTCTAATAATGTCAAGAACCCACCCAATCGAGCATCAACACACAAAGTACATTTAGATACACACATTTTATTAACGCTATTCAGTATCAACCCATTGACTTGACACTATATCATATAAAATACTAGGTTGCAATCATATATTTCATCAATTCCTTGAAAAATGTTAAGTTTCTTCTTATTCAATTTACATCAATAGTGTAGGAAGTTGACATTAATGATGGATATTATTTGATGCTTCATTCCTTGTATTTTTTCCATTTTATAAATCCTTTTCCTCCAAAGATAAGGTTAATGGGTCATGTTAGGATATTAGGCAATAAGAGATTTTTAATGATCGATGTGGTTTTATGCATTTTACTCATGTATGTTTCTTAGCATGCACAATTGATTTGAAGATTGTGGTTTTATCGTGTACGTAATTAATGAAATAGGTAGGTGATATTCATAACTATGATGCTTTAACCTTTTCCTTTCATTAGATTGGCTCATTCTATGATACCAATTTTTTACAGAGGCATCCCTCAATGAGGAATGATGTTTTTTTTTTCTTTTCACCTTCTTCTGATGTTATGAACTTCTACACAAACCCCTACATGAACCTTAAAGAAGATTCAACACCTTTCCTTCAACAAAATCCCTAAGAAAAATTGTTTTCTTAGCCATAAAAACAGAAGGAAAATAATGCTCCAAAATCCTTAGTGAACCTCGGGTGAACTTCGAATGAAATTTTACTTAGAAGGAAAGATATAAACACACATTATGGAAATATTTCTATTAGTTTCAGAAAATATTTACAGAGCTTTTCATACTTACAAGCTCAAATTCACATCTTTCGACCATAGCGCATTTCAGGATACCTCATACGTAAGTAGAATATAGCTTGACCTAAATAATTATATGGAAACCCTTCGGCTTTTGGTGCTACTAGAAAACTCTTCAAACTAACTTGTGAGTTCTACCACTTTAGTTCACAGGCTCTCAACGGAGTAGTTCCTTCACAGACTATCAAAATCACGACAAAAACAATCATAGCTCAAAGAGGAGGGATATCATAAGAAAAATACTAACCAAGACTCTAAGAATTGATGCCTCAAATGAGTGCCCCCGATCTTTATTTATAGACTTTATCTAGACTTCAGATTGACGAAACGTGCAAGAATCGTCTTGATTGGTCGACAAACTCTTAAAGTATAGACTATAAATATTTTTCATAAATGCTTTTGTTTCCAATAGATTCCTTATAATATGGTTCAAACTTCACCAAACGTTGGAGAATTGCTTCGCGTTATAAGGATTTGCATGAAAATAAAATCATACAGAGAATATATTAGTCATGATCACAAAACATCCCCATATTATATTGTTGGGAATAGGATTCACCAGTTTCCCAAGCTTTTGAATAAATCTTACATACTATGATGGTTCTCCCTTGGAATGATTGTGCCAAGATTCTCATTTTTACAATCCATTAGAGATGATGATTTGAATACATTGACAAAATCATGTCATTGGTAATTTTGTCAGATTCAAAGAGATCACAAATTTCTCTGAGTGGAATATTTGTATTTGCATTCTAACTTTAAGCATCTTTGGTCCAATCGCTTTTTTTGATGTAGAAGTCTCTCCACCAATATGATAGCCAAACAATATATAATCCCCTCATACTAGTATATACACTTTTGAATTTCAATAATGTGAAATATGTCTTATTCCTATTCTCTTTCCCGACATGATTTTTTGTATTCACTGTAATTCATGTATGTTTTGAAGAACTTCTATGTAGGATCTTGATCTAGAAAAAGAGCATATGAGAGGGATGTTTCAAGTGAAAATATTGATAACATAATCCTGTATTATTATTAAACTATTGCCAAATCAAGTTTATATCTCTGAAGGTGTAGCATAAAGACGAAGTAGCATCAACTGCAGCTTTGGTCGATCTGTCATAAAGCATGTCTGGAATGTTTCCAGTCTAAAATGTGATTCTTTTGAGTTCTGGAACATACTTTGGTAGGATATGAATTGGATTCAGATTAATATTGAGAACTTCATTTCTTTTGAGTTGTCATGTAGGTTTCCATAATTGGGCATATACTTCCCAATCTTCATTGTATGGGATATTCCTTATTTTTTCACCTCCATTTTTCCATTAAGTAACCATGAACAGACAATGGATTTTTTCATTTTATTTTTCTTGTTTTGTAAGCATGTTCTCTTTTCCTCTCTCTCGCTTGCACACGCTTTCTTGTTTTCACACTCTCTTGAAGGTTTTCTCTACTAAGAAAATTAGGGATAGAATTTTCAGAGCCTTTGATATGTTCAATATCAAAATCAATATTTTCAAATAGGACTTTCCATATTGCAATTTTTTCTTCACTTGCTTTAGTGATTTTCTTATGTAACACCTTGTTCATTGCAACAACATCAGTTGTAAGCAATCGTTTTTATTGATGAGATAGATTTCGAACTCAATTTATGCACATTTCGTTTTTTTGTCAAGCTAGGTCCCTAAAGAAAATTGTATGATTTATGCATATGGATTTGATCTCCCTGCCTTAACTTGTTTAAGAACTTCTCCCCATCCGTGGTCACTGGCATCAAACTCAACAATTTTAAAGAGTTCATCACTTGCAACATGCAGTATTGGTAAGTTCCTGAATTTAGATTTTATCTTTCTCACGGCCTTAGTGTGTGCTTCGTTCCAAGGCATAGGATCCTTTTTGATCCTGTCATTCATAAATTTTCTATCTTCAGCACAATATTTATAAAAATGACTGACATAGTTGAAGTTTCCTAGAAAGCATTAGAGTTGGGTCTTATCAATTATTTTGTTTGGAAATGTTTCTACAAATTCCACTACATGGGTCTGAAGAGCACTTTGGCCATTTGAAATTGTGTGACCTGAAAATTTGACAGAGGTTTTAAAGAGATCCATTTTCTTTTTAGAAAGGACTGGAACAAACTATTTGATGACCTTTAAAAACATCTCTAAATGCTTGAAATGCTAGTCTATGGAATCTAAGAAGACTAATATATCACCTATGTAAACAATTAGCCAGTCAAAATATGCCTTTAAAGTATCATCCATAACCCTTTTAAATTTTGTCGAGGCATTATTAAGGACGAAGGGAATAACATTTCATTCATAATGACCTGCAGGAACACTGAATGCATTTTTGAATTTGTCTTCCTCCGTTATAACCACTTGCCAAAATCCATATTTTAAATCAAACTTTGAGAATATCTTTTAATTTTCTATTCTATTGATGAGTCTGAATTTGTGGGGTATAGGATAAGTATCATCAGCTAGGACTGAATTTAAAGGGTTATAGTTTACTATCAATCTCGAGACTCCTCAGATCTGCTCAGAATGTTTATTAACATAGAATCCATAGCAGTTACATGGGCTAATAGATTATTTGATCAATCTTTTTTTCAATAATCCTTGGATTTCTTCATAACACAATTTTTTATATTTAGCAATCGTAGGTATTTCTTTACTTTTACAAGGTTTTCCCCATAGCTATCTTTGTATGTTAAATCAAAAAAATGTTTTTTTTTTTCCCAAAATGCATTTGTGAGTTCTGAGCATACATGATATTCAAATATTTTTTGCAGTTGACTAATCATGTCTTGAATCTTTAGCTCCTTGATTTGTTGATCAATCCTCTGGTTTCTCTTCATTTGTTGGAGTTATTGAATCTTTTTCTCTTTATCTATAATATTCTAAGACATTTGAACCATTGTGGAGAACTTAGGTATTGATACAAATGGGAGTACAATTTGTATCATTTCTATTGTAATAAAATATCCATATTTTCCATTTGGTAATTTTTCAGAACCATGTGGTTCAACAACATCCAAAAATGGAGTACCTAAAAGACAAGGTACTGGGATTTCTCCAAGTGAAAACCTCGTATTCAAGCAGTAAGGTCCAAAACATAACTTGACCCTTTCAACTTCATATTCCATTGTTAGGGTTTGTTTACCTAGCCCAATGTATGCATTGTTATTTTATAACCAATAACAAGGAGTATAATCTTTATTTAGGATGTTAAAATATGATCCTGAATCAATCAATGCTTTCAACTTAAATATTTGACCTTGAATATTCCGCTTAATCATCACATGATATTGTTGATGTTGGATGGCCATTATTCTCATAGAATTCAAACCTTCTATAAAATTTGTTTCAAATGTACTAATGTTGGCATTTACATTCTAAGGAATTTCTTCTAGGCAAGGCATGAATTGCAGGGCCTAGATTTTTTATTGTAACCCTCTTATTTCTTGTCTATCCCATGAATCAACTTTGTATCCATCCTCAATTTCTAATTATTTGTCAATATTTTGTAATCTTTTCTTTATTTCTGCAATTTCCTTCTTAAGAATATTTATTTATTTTCCCAAATCATTTATAGTCAAAGGTCTCATCTTATCATTTTGGTTTTGTCTAATAAATGACTTAGTATTCCTTTCAAAAGAAGAATATATGAATAATGGCTTCTTACTTGAGTTTGTGGATATTGCTAGATGTTGAGTTTTTACCATTGTTTTTAGAAATGAATGTAAAAGTGATGCCTTCATTTCTCCTTATAGCAATGCCTTGATTTGTGCCAACATCTGAGCATCTCCATCGAACTAATTTTGAGCCATACAAATTTTAGGTTTTGGTTTATCAAGTCATCTTTTTCTTCTTCATCATCCTCTGTTTCTTGATAACCTAAAGACTCTATCTGGGAAATACAAAACTTTGGATCTTTACCAATGCAATCATTTTCTATAAGTAACATTTCTTCATTAGAGGATTCACTAGAGAAATATTCAAATTCAGAAGTGTCAGTAGAATGACAACATCCTTCCTGAAGCATATGAACTTCTTCCCTCTTAGGAAAAGGATGGCGTGGGCATTAATTTGTATCATGGTGACTTGAGACACATCTGCTGCAGAAAATTTAAATTATTTTCCTAAAATACTTAGCCTTTTGTCTTGCCTTTTTTTGTGAGATATTACCTTTATTTTTCTTGGATTGTTCTCCTTGTGGACATGTATTAACCAAGTGTCCTGGTTGTCAACATAACCAACAGGTTAGGTTGGCCTTACTTTGTTTTTTGGAATATTTCAATTTGATGTCTTTTGGGGATTAATAATGAGACATTTTGTTAATCATAAGTTAAAGAATGAATGGTTAAAACTAATTATAATAACATGCATTCACAAGTTAATGGTGAATGAGTCCTAGAAGTAGATGAATGATTAATGTTGTTCATGCATAAGGAGAAGAATAAAAACACACTCCCTACTCCTTCCTAGACTAAAAACACATGAGTATTGCAGTCCCCCATAAAGCTATCTCTGGTGAGACTGTGTTGTGCACTCTGTGCGCACCGTTGTCTTCTGGTTTACCAGGAGGGCCGATAGTTTTGAGGGTTTTTTTGGAAACTTATTTGAGATTAGAACCTGGGTCAAGCAATGTAAACAACACCACGTGACTAGGGATGATTTTAATGATGAAAATTTATTTTTAAATGTAGAAACCTTGGTGAATCTTACTAATCCTTCATATGCCAACTATAAATGTTTGGTGATATTTTTGTAAAAATATTCAAATTTATAAGGATTTTATATAGTTTTTATAAAATTTTGGCGATTTTTAAGGTAAAATAACTTTATCCTATAGAATTTGGGCGATTCATTTTTAAAATAGCGAATCTCGTTTTTGGAAAAAGCATGGAAAATTAGCCCATGAGCGAAATTTAGCCCCTAAAATCATCCATGCACGTGACTCCACATTTCCAACAAAACAAAGTCAATGTAAAAATAAAATCACTAATCTAGGCTTAGGGTATGAAAACATCCACACATGTGTGAATGATTGTGTATTATTTCACAAAAATATTGCAATTGAGACAAAATGTCCAAAATTTCAAGAAGGGAGGTATAGACTAGGGTTGAATTTGTCTCTATATGGGGTGAACCCATTCTCTTATCAAATTACTAAATGGTCAACTTGGCTAGTGTTTTTAATGATTATAACTTGCTTCCATGGTTAGAAACTAAACCATTTTTCATAATTCTACCATTGATTATACTAGGGAAAAAAAGTGTGACTTCATATAAAATTGATGTTTATTTATAGCCATTATATGATGAGATAATGGAATTATGGAAAGGAATTGAAGAAATTCAATTTTTAACGGATAGTCATTCAATAAAATTCACTTTAAGAGCTTCCTTATTATTTACGATTCATGATCTTCCTGCATATGGCACATTGAATGGTCTCACTATTCATGGATACCATGGATGTCCTTCTTGCAAATTTAAGGATTTTGTGAGGCACTCAAGAAGTTTGCATAAGTGTGTTTATTGTGGACATCATGCTTACTTGAAAAAAAGATCATCCATACCGTTGACAAAAAACACGTTTCAATGGCCAAGAAAAGAATTGTGAAGCACCATTTCTAATAACGAGTGAATACATTATTGAGAATGGACATAGAAGATTTTTTTTTATTGAACGTGGTGGGATTTGTGGTAGTAGGGATGATCCATGTAATGAAAGTGGTGTAAAATGATTGTGCATATTTTATAAGTTACCATACTTTAAGGATATAACCATTAGGCATATTGTTGACTTTATGCATACCGAGAAAATAATAGCCTATTCTATTATAGAAACTTTTTTTGGTGCTTATGATATTTTTTATCACGTGAAGGATTTAGACAACTAAATATTCACCGAAATATTTGGGATGAAAAATATGATGATGAAAAATATAGAAAACCTAGTGCTCCTTATGTTTGGACAAAGGAACAATGTGCACAATTCTTAAATTTGATGTCTCATACTCTCTTTCTTTCTCATTGGATATGTATAATGTAAGTAGTAGTATTAGAAGCCAAAATGACATGAATAGCTTAAGAGATCTCAAGACCCATGACTATGATGTCATAATTGAGAATATTTTACCTATTGTTGTAAATATATCAAGTTTGTAAAGGGGGCCAAGATTGGAAATTGTAAGGTTGGGCCTAATATTAAAGAGAATGAGTTTACATGTATTATATCCTTTGAACATTTATAGTTTGAGGGAGGAGTTTGTTGAATTCATTTTTCTATTGGAACGAGAATTGCCACCAACAATATTTAACATTTCTATGCATCTTTTGATACATCTAGAAAATGAAGTAGAGCATTGTGGCCCAGTAAGAACGAGATGAATGTATCCTATATAAATATGTATGAAGGTTTTGAAAACATTTTTCTATACTAGGGAAAAACTAGAAAGAAGCATGTCTAAGGGATATTCAATGCAATAGGCCATGTGAGTTTGCACAAAATATATGAAGGATTTTAAAAATGTCAATCAACGTGCATGGGGTGATGACGAAGATGAGAGAGTTGTAGGTGAATTATTAGAAGTAAATGTAAGATTCTTTAATTTATCACATAAAGGAATAAATGTGATACATTCCTATGTTCTTCAGAACACATCTTCATTCGATAAGTGGCGCACGTAAAAAAACATTACACAATAATGTATTTCTTTAATTGAATTTACACATTTATATTATTAATATTATTATCTTGTACATTCATATTCTATGTATGAAATATGAAGAAGAGAATCAAAAATGGATGAAACGTCAACCTCAAAAGAGCATACATCATTATTTGATTGGAGGTGATTCTTTTCCAAAATTTGAAGAATGGATTGGTAATGCAATCAATAATGTAAAAGAAGTTCAATATATAATAGTGGAGGAAAGTGATCTTTCACAGTTTCCACATATATGGGCTATGTAGTTTAGTGGCATGTGGGCCTATGGTAGTCATTTAAGAGTGGAAGAAAAGGACAAAGAAAAGGGAAATTGTGATTGTGTTGTTAGTGTTGAATTCCTTCATGAAACTGTGAATAAATTTTATGTTGGATTCATCCAATAAATTATTCAATTTGATTATGGTGAAAATAGTCCTATACTATTAAAATGTAAGTGGTTCAAACCATCTGCAACACAACTTGATGAGTATGTATTTCTATGTGCATATATATGATAATTTTTATCAGAGATTGGTGAGCCATATATCTATACTCTTCAAGTTAAACAATCATATCTAATTGATGATGTAAGAATCCTAGGATGGTCATATGTCATTCAAACAGAGTCTCATTCGAAATGAAAAAATCATGGAAGTTCATGATATAATTCTTGATGGGAAGTACAATAACTTACAAGAAACATTTGAAGTAGAGGTTGAAGATGATGATAGAGTGATTGAAGAAGAGACATTGATTACCAGCAAAAATATTGGAAGAGAAAATGTATTGCATGCCTCATGTGAGGATGATTAAGAAAATCAAGAAGATGCACACATTAGTGATTAGGATTCTGACCCCGGTGGGAATGTGAATGATTATGATGATGATTCGTCACCTTAAATAGTAAGCTTGTCACTTAAACTCGGGTTATATATATGGTGTAATTTATCATTAAATGTAATGTATTATTAGAATTCATAGATGTTGAATACAATTTGAATATATAGAAATACATAGCATGTGGTTTAAATTGGAGGCATAGTAACTTTACATAAAATGCTTTACATGCCTTTAGCCTAAATTTACTTATTTATTGTTGATTTCAAGTTATATAAGCAACACTTCATGGGATGATTTTAAAAGGCATTTTTTATTTAACTTGTGTGCTTAATTTTTTAGCACATGCATAAATAAAATCTAAGTTTCAAACTCATATTCCATTGTTGTTAGGTTGATTCAAGTGGCTAATTTATACACTGTTTTTTATTTGGACTTCAAGATATGAAGAAAAACTCCTTAAGACACAAGTTATATGACATTGATAATCCAGAAAAGTTTAGAGAATATGAGTGCTCTCATAGAGAACATGTGACCAAGAATGATGAATATTTTTTGTCTCTTGGTTTGAGAAACATGCAACTTGTTAATCCACTGAAGTAGTATATTATTCATTTAATAATGTTTAATGTTTTATAGGAAAGAACTTTATGTATATAAGACATAATATCATCTTTTATTTGTTTTATAGGAAAGAAAAACATGACATCACATAAAAAGTGGAGAAAACATCAAGGGAAAGTAAAGATATAGTGCCACCAACTCGTAGAATCCAACGCATTTGTGATCCAACAAATGTAGTTGATGAAAACATTAGTGGTCATGGTGTGCAAGTTGATATAGAACATGGTGATGTGGATGCTGATATAGCACATGGTGTTGCATGGCATGATGATTTCTTAGCAAAAATTATAAAAGATATTATTGATCAATATGGGAAAAAAGGAAGAGAAAGTCTAGATGTCCTAAATGTAATGTATTATTAGAATTCATAGATGTTGAATACAATTTGAATTTATAGAAATGCATAGCATGTGGTTTAAATTGGAGGCATAATAACTTTACATAAAATGATTTACATGCCTTTAGCATGAATTTACTTATTTACCATTGATTTCAATTTATATAAGAAACACTTCGCGGGTTTATTTTAAGAGGGATTTGTTCTTTAACTTGTGCACTTAAGTTTTTAACACAAGCATTCATAAAATCTGAGTTTCAAACTCATATTCCACTGTTGTTTTGTTTATTCAAGTGGCTGATTTATACACCGTTGTTTATTTGGACTTCAAGATATGAAGAAACAGTCATTGAGGCACAAGTTAGATGACAATGATAATGAAAAAAATTGATAGAATATGAGCGCTTTTGTAGAGAAAATGTGACCAAGAATGATGAATATTTATGCTCTCTTGGTTTGAAAAATAGGCAAGTTGTTAATCCACTTAAGTATTATATTATTTGTTTAATAGTGTTTAATGTTTTATAGGAAATAAATTTATGTATATAAGACATAATATGATATTTTTTTTGTTTTGTAGGAACGAAAAAGATGCAGGCACAAAAAAAGTGGAGAAAATATCAAGGGAAAGTAAAGATATAGTGCCACCGACTTGTAGAAGCCAACGCATTTGTGATCCAACAAATGTAGTTGATAAAAATAATATTTCTCATGGTGTGCAAGTTAATATAGCACATGGTGTTGTGCAACGTGATGATTTATTAGCAAAATTTCTAGAAGAGATTATTTATCAACATGAGAAAAAAGGAAGAGCAAGTCTGAAGATCATTTATGCAAAACTCAAGGACATGTTTGAAGGAACATCAAAAAAGACAGGTATTGATCTACCTACTACCACACCTAATGTGTCCAAGGAGAATTTTGTTCGAGTTAATGCAAGTCATGAAGAGATAAAACTTAAAATTCACCTATTACATATTTTGATGAAACTGGATCAGCCAAAAATATTGTTAGTGGTTAACAATATGTTTCCGCTTTTGTTAAAAGACAAAGATTGAGTCAAGGATTATATAGATGTATAGAGAGGAATGGAAAAGAAAGAAAAATTAAAGGTAAGAAATAATTCTTGGTTGAGGTGTTGAAAGATGGTGAGCCCATTGGGAAAAATGTAGCGAGGTGGGACTCGGAGTTGAGAAGAAGATGTAGGGATCATTTGGATATTTATAAATCAAGTTTTTTAGATCAAGATCCATGAATTGTGGAAACTTTTGTCCAAAAAATGGAAAATTCTTTTGAGAGTGTTGGTCGGAAAATATCTAGAAAATATTATAAGCAAAGACGACAACTCACTAGTACATATTGTAAAACTTTCGACGTTCTATTTGCGGCGTTATGGATAAAATTGTCCATATTTTCGCAAAATAGAGGAAATTTAAAAAAAAAATCATCTTGCCCAATAAAGTCGATCTTGCCATGTTGACGTCTCTCTTGCCACATTGAAGTCTCTCTTGCCATGTTTTCGTCTCTCTTGCCATGTTTTCCACCTTATCGTCTCTCTTGCCACGTTTGTGAAGATTGTTGTCGCAATTGAGACATTATGGAAACTAGGTTTTCCCCCTCCAATGGTCACCTTAGTATGTTGACCAAGTCAAAATACTAACGGTCACTTAGGTTTTTATAACGTCAGAATTGTGACATGATAAAATGTATAAATATGTTTCATTTGACAGATGTTGCGACAAGTTTGCTATAATAACGATGCTTCAAAAAGGGTTTGTGGGTCTTCTCAACGAACAAAAAATAGGTATTTGTTTCAGTATAAGTCTGTGGGGAAGAATGTCAGAAAACATTAGAGCTCGGAAAAGAATTAAAGAGGGTGAAAAGGGTGACGGTAAATATTATTGAGTGATTCTGTCCACCTCCAATTCCTGCTCCCTCAGAGCCCCATAATACATCTCGCCAATCCCCAACAGGTATTCCATATCTGTTAACAATTGTTGGCAGTCGGCCCTCATCACAGACACACTCTCTTTGAGAGTATGAAAGTCATCCATGGAAAATCCCCCATCTAAACTACCATGTTCCACAGATTCCCTCCATCAGTAATCTTCCACCAATGCATGTGTCATCAATCATAAATATAACAATGGACATACCTCCACCAGATGCATGATGAATAACACAAGTGATAACTCAAATATATCAGATCTGATATTATTCATAAAGAATAAGACCCTAATCCAATGGATCTACAGATCTTGTACAATATAGCTAATAGATTATAAAAAATGAATATAAGCCTCAACCAGATGAAGGAGAGAAGCTACAAGCCTCAAAAGTCCAACTGGATACAATGCATGAATAACGAGATGAGATCTGTGTCGTATGAAGTGCCAAACCCCCCAACTAGATAGGTCACGCTTTGTTGGAAGATTGTATACCCTCAACAATTCAACCCTGATTCCAAAGATCTCCAAATACTCCGAAGAAGATGCCAAACTATAGATTGGGTCAATGTTGAACCCCTGGTGAAGTCTCAGGATGAAAAAAGAAGTTCTGACCCACCAAATGCACAAAAGTAAACATTGCATAATAGAGGATAACCTCTTAGTGTTTTGCAGTGACTCATGAAAATAGTAGTGGATAGAAAATTTGACTGGAAATGGATAGCCTCCCAATCTAAAGTTTTGTTTTCTTTTGGAAGAAAGCTCTAAAACCTAGTCAACAAGGTATGGAAACCAATAGAAGTTTGGCACCCGACCAATAGGGAATGAAACTTATAGAAGTCTGACACCCAACTAGTAGTAGAAAGAATCACTTTGATACCACTAGTGATGTATCTAGCTACACTCACAAGGAGCCATCATTAAATTATAATATAAGAGAAAAACACAATGTAATAACTTTAAATCCAACAACAACAACAACAAAGGGACATAACCTAAGAGACAGAAGAATTCCTAACCAATCAATGAAAATAAGTATACAATCACAAGGATAATTGTATGAATCATATCTCATTCATTCATTATTGATTCTATGTTATTGTTAACTTTCTAACCCTAGCACCTAGGTAAATTATTTACTAGTGATTTCCTTGTTGTAAATTGGATTAGAAACTCACAAAACAAAATACACCGCTGGAATAATTAACTAAAATAAATACAGGAAGAAAAGAAACCAATTCTTAACACACAAGTATTTTTTCCCTTCAACTCAGCTTATCATTAGAATAATATCAAAGCTTACAAAGGCTCCCTTACAAGGAAAATGACCCACAAATAAATACAAAAAACTATAAACAAAACCTGCAAACCATAGAAACTCCTCGGTTGTACGGTCCAATACATCCACTTTTCCAGACATGTATGCACTTTTCCTCATTGTCACCCATGTACTGGATGTTAACCACCCTACAAATTACCCAAGGCCAATCTTTAGGAAGACCCAACAACCATCTTGTTTCCCACACCACCTTTCACACGAATGGAAAACCTCCACCGTCAACAATAAAACACAATACATCACATTGGCTTCATGGAGCCAACAACATAATGGGACTTGAAAAACAAAAACCACAAGAAATCGCATCATCCACAAAGGATCTCAATGACTCAAAGACAACCTATATATACTAGATCCTGCCGCCATCTGAAGAGCCCACAACACAACTCATGTGTTACCAATAATTTTCCCAAGGAATACAAATGCAAAGCCCTGCAAGGGAGCCACAACGATTGCCCAAAATCCATGACAAGTGGAGAAGAGTGCTCTTTCAAATCACCTCCCAATATGAGTTTTCACTACACTTACCACCCATGTGCTACCGAGCGACATGATAACAAGCCAAGAACCGACCAACCCTGCAAATGGCCCTAGGCCAATCTTCGAGTGGACCCAGTAGGCATCTCCCTTTTATCACCACATCACCTATGGTACTCATTTCCTCATCCATGTTTCCTTGGTCCTCCTAGGTAAAAACACTAAGAGACTTGGATTGTGAGAAAAAAGACTAGGAAACATGTGGAAACACATAGATTATGATTCAATTAAAAAAATGAATATATACCGGAAATTATATATAAAGTTATTGTAGTTTCATAGGGAAAACATGGAATGATATATTAATGAGGGAAGAGAGTAGCATACATCCACGATATAATGGTAAGTGAACTATGAATACATGAATTAGATGAGAATGATGGTAGAGTGTTAAATTTTTCATGTTTTAGGAGGTAGTGTGATATATCTAGGGAGGTTACAACCAATCCCCATTTTTCCTCAACCAATATAGTTGACCAAAAATTGATGTCCAAGCATGAAGATACCTCAAAATCACTATAATTGACTCATTTACACCCTATTACATCATTACCACATCAAAAAATAACATTTTACTTCATAGATGTTGAATTTGGAAAAACATTGCTGAAAAAACCAATTCTAGGACAAAGCGTAGAGAAACTGATAGAAAGCATAGCATGCTAGGAAAAATGGAGTTTTGAAGGCCTTCCCGAGGTCCAAATATAGATCTAAAAAGTGTTCTATAAATATGGGGATGTCAAGTGGTGTTTTTCTCTTCATGCATGTTAGATTTGACCAAAATTTTCCTCTGGATAGTTCAATGTGATGTACAAGTCATGAGGAGTCTGAAAATACAAACCATTTGTCATTTTGAATCCTCCATAAAATATCTACTGCTTGTAATGAAAACATTATGCCTTATTGGATTCATAATGTCTTTGTAACAGTTGGTGCTGAGAGTATGTCTAAATATTTAGGAAACTATGTCACACTTCACTTTGAAGGACTGTGAAGACTATCTTTGGTTTTCAAAAGAAAGTTGAGGAAGTCATATAAGACCTAGAGACACTATAAAATGTTGTAGCTAAGATCTTTGTTATTATATTATAACAGAGATTACACAAGGCAATCGGCCTGAAGTCGCTGAAAGAAGCCGGTCCATTGACTTTTGGAATGAGAGCTATAAAGGTTGAATTCAAAGATATATTTACCCTGCTAGAAGTGCGTGAGTCTTCAACAGCCTCCCAAAGGTCATCTGTAATCAAGTCAAATAAGTGTAAAAAAAACTCTATTGTTCAACCATCAGGACCAAGAATCTTATCCTTAGTAGGCCCCTTTAGAACCTCTAGTATATCCGCCTTTGTAACCGGTTTTTCAAGAGCTTGAACCTCCTCAACTATTGTCAATCTAGGATATAAACTCACTGCCTCAATCTGATCCATAATAGAGCGATGTGATTCTTTGTAAAAGGTACTGAAATGTCTTAGAGCTTCTTTCTTAATATCCTCCTTCCCTATAAAAACATGATCAGATTCATCGTTAACCTCCCAAATATGTTTTTTGTTACGTCTATAGCTAGCATACTTATGGAATAATTTGGTATTATTGTCCCCTGATAGGATCCAATTTTCTCGTCTCTTTTGTCGCCACAATTCCTCCTCGGACAGTAACAATTTGTTCCTCTCTTTTGTGAGTAAATTTAATAGGATGAGTGGTTCAGTTTGTAGGGGGTGTTCTAGACTTTCTTTTTTCATTGTAGCAATATCCTTTTCAAGATGAGTATATTTTTGCTTATCACTCTTATTCTTACTAGCAAGCCACTTTCTCACTCTATCCTTCAATGATTTTAACTTCCCTACTAATCTTTATTGTGCATTGCCTCCCATTGGGTCTTGTGTAGAGTTCCACACATCTTTGACCAAATCCCCAAAACTTCCATCCTTCAACAGAACCAAATTAAAATTAAATGGATAAGACACAAACTTGACCCCAAAATCAATTTGAAAAAGAACTAGTGCATGGTTGGAAATGTAGTGTTGGTCGACCCAAGATCTAAAAAGTGTCGAGTCTTCAAGAAAATCAGCATATGCATAGACTCTGTCTAGTCTTTTAGAAAAAATTTCCTTTCCCATCCTGTAATTTCTCCAAGTCGAGACCGTCTCTGTAGGATTAAAGTCAATTAAGTGGTGTCTCAAGAAAAAGTATCTGAAGTATTGTGCCTATGAATCTAACAAGCCTGAAGGCCCCCAAATTTCATTAGAACTAGTTGTAAAATTGAAATCACCTGCAATAATCAAATCCCTTCGATCAAGAAGTCCACTAGCATTCAAATTCTCCCAGAATGTTCTACGTCTAGTGCACGGGCCATACATATTTATAAATCTAATCATTATTTTGTCAGGAATATGAACACCTGCCAATAGAATACCACAAGTACATAAGAAAGGTTGCAAATCCAAAACATAAGGTTTCTATGCCACCAGAAGTCCTCCTGACTTTCCCCTCGAGCTTACAGTAGAGCGATTCCATGATGGACATAATGCATTCAAAATTTTCTAGTTTTTTCCTCATCCACAAGAGTTTCCTGAAGAAATGTTAAATTTGGTTTAGTAGAAGAGATTAACCTTTGCATGTTGGGTAGTTTTAAGGGACCCCCCACCCCTCTAACATTTATAGAAAGGAGGATCATGACTTATCCATCGCAAGGGATTTCATGCCTTTACGAGCCCCTTTTTCCATAGAAGAAGATGATGGTAGATCGAATGAATAAGATCCCTACATAAGAGCCCTGAATAAGAACCCATTTTTCAATAAACGACCGAGTAAATTCCCAATGGTCGTAAGTGCAGGTAATTTCTAGAGATTTAAGGGCAGTCCTAGTAAAATTATCCAGACATTCTTATAACTAAATTACTCTGAAGACGGATTAAAGCATGTTCGCCACCATTTCAGCATAAGGCCGCCACCCTTGTAATCCCAAAACTAACTTAAAATTCTCTTTGCATCCTCAGGCGTCTTAAAAAGAAGACTAAACCAACCACAAGTAAGTGTCGTAAAATTCAGGATATACCCAAGTCGAGAAAGCTAAACCTCTTTCATCCAATCCAAGAAGGATAAATTACACTTACGTTTATAGGTGAAACATCCTACCAGTGCACAGAGTGCCAGCTGGCACATCTCCTCGAGCCTGACGTCTATACCAATGACCAGTCAACAATGAGTTTTTTTCGGCTTCCAGACTCTGGCATCCTTCCTATTCCTAGAAACCTTATGACTCTCTAGTTCACACGGACCATGAGTCGAGTAGGGATCCTTAACATTCCATATGTCCTTACGAGTTATACCGCTACCACCCTTGTTACCACCCTCCTGAAATTTCTTTCTCGAGCAGCACTTGATGTTACAAACCTCTCAACAGTAACAGGAGGCCTAGAGGACTGGAAGTTCAAGACTAATTTATCACAGGGAGCAAGACCAAAGTAAGACTGAGATGATGATGCCATAGGTGACGTCTCCAAATATTTTAATGAGGTTCCTAAATGCTTCTGACCTCTATTTAAACCACATAAATCAATTGCTTCAAACTCCATCGCAAAAGTTTCCATCTTGACAAAGGAACGTCACCACTGAAAAAGAAAACCACAATAGATACTTGTGGGACCCTACCTCCATATTATCCCAAGAAACAAGCAATAAAGACAAATTAAATGGATTTCAAATCTCATAATAGAAAAAAAAAAGAGGGATAGGAAAATAGCACTAACAATACCACCCAGGGGAGGGGGATATAACAAGGTTCCCATCCAAAGGAACCTGAAAAACCCTACTACCCAACTTAACCTACAAAAACGTTTTTCCCCACTTGTTCTTTAGCTAAAGTTGAGGGTCCATTTGAAATGGTCAAA
Organism: Picea engelmannii; assembly: GCA_009831015.1. Lineage (NCBI taxonomy): Eukaryota > Viridiplantae > Streptophyta > Pinopsida > Pinales > Pinaceae > Picea > Picea engelmannii. The sequence goes on from ML797481.1 coordinate 242,259, forward strand.
GCTATCCAAATATCACAATTCCCATCATTCTTATTTCTTGCACAAAAATCGCAAAGCAAGTGAAGGCCAACAAGCCTCTACCACACCCATTGAATCACCCTTGAGTCAATTATATTGCTTCAATGTTAACTGATCTTCTAATTCCCCTTGAAATGAAGAGGCGACCAATTCTTGAATAAAGGTAAGAGAATGAGACAAAAATTGCTTGAATACATCTAACTACTTGGTCCACTTAACACAATTGAAACACCAACAATGAAATATTGATCTTTCTCTTAATCTAGTTCTACTAGTTGCATCTACATTATTTCTTCCCATTTTGTATCTAGTTGCATCTACGTTATTTATTCCCATTCTGTATCTAGTTGCATCTACATTATTTCTTCCCATTCTGTATCTCCAAATATGAGGTGGGACTCACACCAATTTAAGGTTTTATGCTTGCACCCAAAGAAAATACTTTCAAGGAGACTCATGCCCTTTCAAGGAGACTCACGCCCAAGGAGATATCTTGCAGAGGGCACAGGGAGAGAGTTCACTAGCTGCAGTTTTAGAGAGATCTTACGAAGGGAGCCAGGAGAGAGAGCTCACGGAGGGCATTGGCTAGGAGAGAGAGCTCCTGAAGAGAATGGTAAGTTGATACTTCTCTGTATTTTTCTCAGAATGGTTACTTCAAAAACCCTCCCACACTTCGGTTTTGAACCCTCAACTTGATTATGGAATCAACCAACCCTTACCATAACGGGACTCAGACCCTTGGCTCAATTTCTTCGAACCTGACTTAGTAAATTTCTTCCACAACTTGGGCCAAAACCTTGACTTTCTCTACATAGAAAATCCTTCCACAACTCGTACTAGAAATCTCGGCCTTGGTTTTCTTCGAACCTGAACTTAATAACTCTTTCCACAACTCAGCTCAGAACCTTGGGTTTGATCACTTCTAATCTCTTCCAGAACTTGGGCTCGAGACGTCGACTTGCTTGCTTCAGATCTCTTCCAGAACTAGGCCCAGAATCTTAGCTTGCTCTAAGCTTGGTTTAATGGAAATTCCCCCATAGTTGATGGTAATGGTTATGAGGTTCAAAGGAATGGTTGGGTCACTTCTCATGCTACTAAATGTGTGGAAGCCCTGGAAGCTACAAATGGGTTTTCATGGATAACCAAATGTGTGGAAGCCCTGGTAGCTACAAAATGGATGGATAACCAGTGCAAAGTCGAGGGAAGTAGAAAGTAGAGGTAGACAAATTTAAGTATTCTCATATTTTAAGTATTCTCATGTTTTCTTATGGTTAATTTAATTTTTATTCAATTTTGTTAGTATTCTTATAAAATTAGGTCATGTGTGCATTCCACTCATCCTATAAATGACCAGGTTGTGAGAAAGGGAATTATCTCCCTCTCATCATCACCTTAATTCCTATATTGTTAGAAAGTCCATGTGTTTCTTATACTCATGTTATTCTTCTAAATACAATACCTATTTTGTAACAATTCCTCTCACCAAATCCCTTCTAGAATGGTGTAACAATGTTAGGGTTACATTAAAGCATGAAGAGTAATTATGACAACAATCCAACCTACTTGTTTGAACAATAATTGCACTGGGTTTCCATTTTTGGAATGCAATATAATTACAATAAGATTCAAAACCACATGTGACCCAAAATAATCATGTTAAGCTTCTAGTTGGAATGTGTATCATAATTATGTCGGGCTACAAACCATGCAAAAGGTAAAAAAAAATCACATAATTATTCTACAAGTTTTCCATAGATTATAAGACAAGAACATAGCCAACATATTTCTTGAAAGACTCTTTTCCATGCCCACTCTGAGCATATCTAGAAATCAGTGCAATCCATGAAATAATGTCCTATTAGGCATTTTATCAAAGACTTTGTTAGCATCTTCTATTCTTCGACATTTAGCATAAAGAGTAACCAGAGTATTCCCAATTGAGAGTTTTGATTCAAACTTCCTTTTCAAAATACAAGCATGGATTCCCTTTCCATGTTCCAGAGCTCCAAGGGATGCACACGAACTTAGCACACTAGAAAACGTGAATTGATCAGGCTTTATGCGAGCCCTTTTCATCTTAAAAAATAGTTCAAGGGATTCATCATAATGCTCTTTTTTTGCATATCCTCCAATCATGGTTGTCCATAAAACAACATCTTTCTTGAGAATGTTATGAAACACTTGAAATGCATCCTCTATCATCCCACATTGAGAATACATGGTGACTAGGGCACTAGCCAGGAATATATCTGGCTCAATTATAACTTTAATAATTTGGGTATGAATATGCATACCTAATTTGACATCAACAAGGTCACAACATGCCTTAAGAACAATTACAATAATTGATTGGTTTCCATTCATTCCTGCTCGTTGCATTTCACAAAAGTGTGAAAGATCCTTCTCACCATAATTGTTGTGGGCATATCCTGAAATAACTGCAGACCATAAGCCCATGTCTTGTTTGGTCATTAGGCAGAAGATTTTTCTCACATCATCTGTACTACCACATCTGCTATACATGTTAAGGAGGAAATTTCCCTTTGAAACATCGAACCCATATCCATTTTTAATGATATGGGTATGGATCTCCTTACCATATCCTAAAGTTTCCAAACTGGAACATGCCTGGAGAATACTTGCAAATATGAATTGATCTGATTTCATACCTTCTCGTTGCATTTCACAGAAGAGGTCCAATGCCTCCTCTCCAAAATTAGCCTGAGCATATCCTATAAGCATTGCACTCCATAAGATCAAGTCATGTTTGGTTTCTCTTCTTAACACTTTGTGTGCATACTCTATGCTACTGCACTTAGCATACATGGTAACAAGGGCACTAGCTACAGATATATTTGACTCACATCCAATTTTGATCACATGGACGTGAAGCTCTTTGCCCAATTCCATAACACCAAGGTTTGCACAAGCCCAAAGAACACTGACAAATGTAAATATGTCCAATCTCAGGCTTAGATGACGCATTTCAAAAAAGAGTTCAAGGGCTTGCAGATCAAGTTCATTTTTCACACATGCTGAAATCATTGAATTCCACAATGTTGAGCTTATTGTGGCCATTTAATCAAACACTTTGCATGCATAATCTACAATCCCAGATTTTGCATACATTGTAACAAGAGCACACCCATCATTTGCATACAAAGAGACTGCATCTTATATGAGAAATAGGGATTGTTCCACTTCAAAAATTAATGGCTGGTGAAGAAAACTTACCTGTTTAGCTCACAAGTTTAAGCAAATAGAGTTGTAATCGATATACACAATTTAGCAAATCGACCCATTTGAAGAAATTTGTACCATTATTGGTGAAATGGGTGGAATTAACCAATGAGTTAATATGCACATATATTCATACTGAGCATCACTTCTTATAAGTGCATTAACAAGTTTGTTGATGCTTCCTCGCTCTTCTCATTCTGTGTATATCCAACAAAAATGGCATTACATGACAGTACATTTTTTTCAGGCATTCCATCAAACACTTGTCGGGCATCATCCACACTCGCACATTTTTCATACATGTATACAATAGCATTACCCACTTATCAACCTCAAAAATAGATCTAATAGCATGGTAATGAATATGCTTGCCCTGATCCATGGCGGTAATATTGGCACAAGCCTTGAGAAAACTTGGAAATTTGAATTGATTCAGCTTACAACCTTCCATGTGAATTTAAGCAAAGATCTTCAAGAATAAGATATTGATCTCCATCCTCATTGTCAATACACTCTATTGCATGCTTTCCCAGTTCCAAGTTCCCATAGATTCTACAGGCACCAAGCAATGCTTTCCTCCAAGAAATGCTTGCCATGCAATGTCCTCCATGCAATGTTCGCCAAGCAATGCTTTCCCAGCTCCATCCTCTATGCTCCCGCACTTAGTATACATTGTAAAAAGAACATTAGCAACATAAATATCTATGTCAAATCATGTTTTGATCATGTGTGCATGGAACATTTTTCCCTTTTCTAAGGTAGCTAATGTGGCACATGCACTAAGAATACTGGAAAAAGAAAATTGATTTGGCTTAACTTGTGTTACCAATTGAGAGGTCTGATTCAAACTTCCTTTTCAAAATACAAGCATGGATTCCCTTGCCATGTTCCAGATCTACAAGGGATGCACATGCACTTAGCACACTAGCAAACATGAATTTATCGGGATTTATGCGATCCATTCTCATCTTACAAAAGATTCATGGGCTTCATCATAATGCTCATTTTTTGCATATCCTGCAATCATGGTTGTCTATAAAACAACATATTTCTAGAGCATGTTATGAAACACTTGAAATTCATCCTCTATCATCCCACATTGAGCATACATGGTAACTAGGGAACTAGCTAGACAGATATCTGGCTCAATTATAACTTTAATAATGTGGGTATGAAGCTGCATACCTAATTTGACATCAACAAGGTCACAACATGCCTTAAACACAGTCATAATAATTGACTGGTTTGCAATCATTCCTTCTCGCTGCATTTAACAAAAGTGTGAAAGACCCTTCTCACCACAATTGTTGTGGGCATATATTGAAATAATTGTAGACCATGATCCCATGTCTCATTTGGTCATTAGGCAGAAGAGTTTGCTCACATCATCTGTCTTGTGGGTTAATAGAGGCATGGGTTAATAGTTTCCACTCCAATATTTGTAACGTGGCATGGCATGAGAGGTCCATGTGCATGAATAATATCCCCAAACTGCTTATGCTATTCTGACCAATGCCTCGAGAGTTGTAAGATTGCATCGAGAGTTGTGAAGGAACTCAGGTGTTATGAAGATACCTTGGGAGTTGTGAAGATATGAATCAATAAAAAATATTGTATTTGTTACTTAACAATGTACTTTACTGTCAATTTCTCTCTCCCTTTTGACATGTATAGGCCACCTTTACCTTTCTACCGTTTCTTCTCCTTGGGTTCATATTTCTGACAAGGGTAGTGTTTTCGTTGAGTTAAAGTTCCACCTTTCTTGTTCATTTTTTTCATAAATACCATTATTTGGGTTGTCTTTAAATTGTCCAAAAACTCTTAGGGTAAATTTACATGAGAAAAATTCCAAACATAATAGGATACTAGAAAGAGTAACTCTATGGTAATCATTATGAGCTTACGGTTATACTAATAGGATACTAGTAATAAAGTAGTGTTACATCTTGATTGACTAACTGTTTCTGTCATTAACGATTTTATAGGACGTACAAGAAAATAGGTATTTGTCATGTCTATCTTCATTGAGTGAGGGAAGTTCAAGTAGAATAGAAGAAAGTGGGACATCTAGTAGGTCTAACAGGCGAAGATCAACTAGAGGTGAGAAGATTAGAAGAAAATTCCATAAACGCATGGAATTTTTTCTTGTGAAAGGGGGATCATGTTCTTACAATCATGAGAGCATAGACAACATCGAGGTGCCATTGAGGTACACAAATATAGTGAAACAATGGGTACCCAAGGATCTTCCTGAAATAAACACTGATTTTTGTGTAAATGAAAGGATATACCAGATTGCTCCATCGTCATTACATGGTTTGGGGCTATTTTCCATGGATGCCATAAAGGTCTGTTACAATGGATTAACTGAATTGATGGAGCACGTTGGACCCTGTTATATCTACAAATATTGGATACAAATAGTCCAATATACAAAACGTATGCGAAGATATGGCTTGGTTGCAAATTATATACAGCTAAAAGACAATGATCAAATAAAGGAGCAACTATCTACATTGACGGAAGGCCAAAAACAACAGGGAATATTGCAGGGTTTATAAACAATACACAACCCACGACCACAAATACGCGACCCAATTTCGTATTTCGAGGGTGTGAAGAAAACCGTGTATTCATGTGTGCAATAAAATCAATAGCTACAGGGGAAGGGATATTGATTGATTACAATTTGAATCGAATAGATACAAATGTTTCTATTATGGGTGCGGTACCTATACTAATTTACCCAACCTGTAAGCGATGACTCTCATATTTTATGATTTTCATTTGAATTTATTTCTCATGATAATGATCACGGTTCTAATTTTATTTTAATGTGGCAGGATGATCGTGGTAAATCAATAGTGGCCTCAGAACAGGTAAATGAACAACAATTTTTGAATTGCATTTAATGTGCATTTTATTTCTGTGGCGATCAATTATTTTATTTGTTTACATAACTGAATTATCATTTATTTTTTCGAATATGTAGTCAACGGGATATGATGTTGATGATGATTCGCTTGGAAAAAGGGATTTGTATGAATCCTCCAACCCTACAATTTTAATAAGGAAAACGATCAATAAAGGAAACAAGGAACTAGCTCACTTGTTAGATATTCTAGGTCAAACTCCTGAGGTTGAAGAAAGGATCAAAGAAGTGATGAAAAGGCTTAAGACATAAAATGTAATTACCATAATTTCAAGTTGTTTTAATTTTATGTCATAAAATCAATTATGAAAGATTGATTTTTAACTTTTACATTATCTAAACGAAAACATATGTTCTTTCTTATATAGAGATTTTTGGATCCTGTTGACATCGACATGTAGGGTATTGGTAGTAGTGGTGCTGCAAAGATGCCACAGGGTCCCAACGCAGGCCCTCGTATAGCTTCTAGGATGCATCTATTCATATATCCACCTTCCACACCATTAGGTGGGAGCCACGACATGCCCACCGAGGAAGCAACCACACAGGTAGGCTCTGGAGGTGGTGACGGAGATGAGGCCGATGATTTGACAAATTATATGGTTGCTTTTCCTAAAGCAAGACGTGTGACCAGCATAGGGACCCTTAAGGGAACCTTTATGGTCAACGAGGAAGGGATTCCGTTAAAGAAGGTTAAAGTTCCATGTAATTTTTTAAATTTTATTTTTTCATGTTCTCTATGTAGACAAATATAAATCATCTAAATTATTATTTTTAAATTAATAATCATATAATCATTTTGCGTGTAGGGAATTATGATTTTTACAGGTCCTTGGAGAATAAGGCTTTGCTGATTTTTGGGCCCACCATACGGGAGAGGTGGAATTCTCAGAATTCCAACCTCAAAAAATAATTGATGGATCATCTACAAAGCCTTTTTGGTGTAGATATTGTTATCACTCCAAGAAACTCCTTAGGGTTGTAGGCTAAGAATGTTTGGTAACTTAAGAATATGGTAGATTTTGTATGCTTGGAACAATAGGATAACTCAATAGCTAATGAATAGGACCACTTCATACATTCAAATAAGACAATGCTTTTAGAACTCAATGATCAGACAACAAAGTTTGAATAGGATATGAAGAATACTAGTCTAGATAACCAAATACACAATGTGCAGGGTCATACAAGATAGAAAGAAAACCTTTAGTTCAAGTTCATGAGCTTAATAAGAAGATAGCAGTTCTTAGGAGCTGAGATAAACTGAAATAAAGTACAGAATGATTAAAGTATGAGAAAATCTATCATTGAAAACAAAAGAGGACTATGATTATATTATGAATAAAGAGTCTAGTACAATAGCCAAAAAATGTCTCCTAGATTTCCCTTGTCTCTTAGAAAAGCTAGGAATTTATAGCCTTTTGCAATCAGTTTTCAGATCCTAAAACAATGGATCTGATTTTCTAAAAATAGAAAGTCAAAACTGATTTACAAAAGATAAGGAGAGATCCTCAAGAAGAGGTCAATCCATATCTAAGAGTAGTAGATGGATGATGAAGTGTAGTTTTAGCCTCCCAAAGATATTTGGCTTGTTATCCTGAAGATAGAAATCGATTTGGATGATGTGTTATTTGATCCCTATCATTTTTCCCTTGAAAATGACCAAATCTAGTCAAAAAATTCCCTTTTGACTTTCAGCTCCAAGAATGGCCTTCAGATTTTGATTTGATAATTCATAACCAGCTTATTGAAGAATATTTCATACCAATCAAACTCAAAAAATCATGATCTGGGCAAGAATTCGGTTTTTCTGGCCGTGACAGCGTTTCACCAGCTAATTTACTCGAAAATATGCTCCTTAACTGGTGAAAGGCGGAGCTTTCACCAGCTAACTAGCAAAATTCAAGACGGGTTAGCTGGTGAAAGCGTAGATTCTTTTAAAATCAAATTGCTCAGTCATGGAGAGTCCATTTTGCATGCTTGAATAGTCGATTGACATCTACAAATCCTAATATTTCCAATGGTGCTTTCAAATATGCATTTGGAGCTCAGGAAGCTAGTCAAATTTTCCCTACAAGATTAGGCATCATTCTTTCAAAAATGCCAGTGCATTTTTTATCGCTAACATATGGCTCCAATTGGGATGGATACCTCCCTGTGAGGTCTCCAAGAACCTAGTAGACCTTGTGCCTTTAGTATTGGGCCATGGAGTCATTCAGCCTTTTCAGTCCCATCAATGTTTATAACCTACATTTATGTCTTTGGCTATTTACAAGATCCCTTAAAATTCTGTTTCTGAAAACTCTGCCACTTGTCTTCAGAGCTGCTACCACTTGTCTTTTGCTAAATTAAAATCTGCATATTGTTCCCTCAATATTGAACAAATTATATCTCAAGCATCTTAAGGATTTAAATTTATCATTAATTTGTTGCTTTCAAGACTCAAAGATATCACGTGCCAGATATATCCTAGAAATGTGGAATTTCTAACCAAATGCCCAACTGGAAATTTTAAACTACTGTTACTACTATAATAGTTGAAGTATGATCCATTCCACATCTTCTCATACACATTTTTTTCCTTCTAAAATTTAGCTCGAAAATGTTCTCCAGAAGCTTTATCACCAACTTCATTTTCCATGGCAGCAGCTTCCTGAAGGGCTGCCACCCATAGTCTGCCAGAATAAGCATTGACACCTGAAACATGCCATGCATCATATGTTTGATCTGGGAAACCTTCGTTTTCTATCATTCCATATTTATCTTGATCAAACTGATCCATGTAAGCCATGACCATATAAACATAGGGCCAAACAACATGGGCAAATGATTTGTCACCAGTTGCAACCATGTATCTGTAAACCTGTAGAACAAATTTGGGGTTGAGATCTTTCCATCTACTAGAATCATGAATATTGTAAGCATTCAACTCACACCAAGGGTCGTTTAATCCAAGATCATGTGGCACTACACCTAAGACCTTTCTAATACCACATTCACCTTCAAATAAGAACTTCACCTTTCTGGATCGTGCATCAATACAACAACAACAAAATCTCTTTGGATGCTGAGCTCAAGTTTTGGAAATAACATAAGCAATGCAAAGGATGCATAGAAATGCACATCATAAGTATTCCACATTAAATACTCAATTCCTTCCAGGTAAAGAAACTGCACAATATTTTCCTCCTTATCATTGACCAAGGACGGTCCAAAGGCTGGATTAGAAGTAGTCGGATTGTGCATTTCTGACAATATTGCAGTCATTTTATCCAAAATTTTCATTGAAGTTGCATCCACCGCATGTCCTGAAGTTGTGAGGGAATCTTCATCAGTATTATTCTGAGATTGAACAATGTGCTTCTCCAACTCAATATTTCTAAATGGTAATGCATCATGTACTCTTGCACTTTTGTTATCTATTCCCTCAAAATTATCCACCCCATTGGAGAAAGATTTCTCTGTGGCTTTTTCTCTATCCTGGATTGCAAGTAATCCATCTATCCAGACTATACCTCATGAAACAAGATAGTATAATTCATTGAACAAAGTAACACGACACCACAATGGGAGCTTATCATCTTGTAGTATAGGTCTTTGCCAACTTTCTATAGCTGACTCCCAATTTTGATGCTCAATGAGGGCATCCCGAACAAGATTTGTTGCCGCATTTTCATCAGATCCATAAAATTTGGTATAGCGTCTTCTATATGATTTTCCACTAGGAAACCTGACTTTCGGACTGTTGATTTGTTGAATGAAAAATATCCAAATCCTGCAACAACAACATGAAATATACAAGATTTTCTACCTTCCGAGGCGTGATTTCTGCAGCTTTGCCATTTCATCATTGGGAGTGAACATTCCAGCAATGTCGTTTCCAAGAGAAACTATGCAAGCTCCAGTGAGATTTGCAAGATCAACCACCTTATCAACGCCTTATTTACATCAATAAACTAAAGCATCTGCCAATGTCAAATAAACGAATGCGGCCCTGTCAAAACCCTATGAAGACCTCTTGTTGTCGACTTGGCTGAGCGCATGGTAGCGTGATCTATTCTCCTGTGTAAGTTTTAAACAGATAGCATATTTACCAGATAGAACACAATAGAACCAGGGGTGCTGGGCCTTTTTTTCATTATGTCTATCATCACAAATCGACTTATATTGATCCTTGAAGAACTTGGCGCTTGCACTTGGCTGTTGTGTCGATTTGTGGCTTAAACCTGTTGTTTGACTTTTTAGAAACTTCTACACACAGTTGTAGTCATCAGATGTTGCACACACCTTCTCTGACTGAAAAACATCCGACCCTAGCTTAATATTTACACTGTATAATAAATTTGACACCTAGCACTTGATGTGTAATGACATGCATCAAGATCGATGCTTTAGATCTTAACTAACACCTCTATATTTGCAAGCTAAAAACCAGGCTGAGCATCTCTTTAGAGCACCTGCGCAACAAAATCTAATCTTGGCATCTATAATCACTCATCCATCAATTTTCTGGCATTTTGTTTTGTGTTTGAGGATTTTATACACATAGATGCTTCTTCAATAGAGTTGTGAAAAGGAAAATCGAGCTGAGGTTTGGTTCGTGACTTAACTCATGGCTTGTGGCTTGTAGACTGTGTGCTAGGATTTGTGTTGAATGCACTTGACATGTAGATTGATAGACTTAGATTGACTTGATCATGATATGGCTCAGATTGTTATAGCTTAGACTTAGGACTAAAATACACAAGCACACACCATAATATTAGAGAAATTTGCTAAAATATGAAAAGCATTAGAAGTTAGGGTTTACAGGAAATACTGACAAAGTTTTGGAATGCAGGTCAGAGCAATCAATGGAAGCTTGGTCTGTAGATATTTGGAGACAAAACATTGGCCAAACATATTTTAGAAATGGGCATATTGAATGGAACTTTGAGGAGATACTCCAAAAATTCCAATGCATTTTTATGACTAATCATGTATGACTGCTCCTCTGCAAACCTGTAGCCTGTCGGTAGTCTACTCTGATTATTGAAGAAAACTGAAGACAATCTACGTGCTTGTATGAAGAGCTTATTATTCAACCTACTCCTACACTAACCAACCATATTGTCTCTTATCAGGTGAATTCATGTTTCCAATGAAACCATGTAAGGAGCTGATTTACTAAAATCATGCTAGATATTGACCCGAACAACAATGGAAACCATATCATGCAGAAAAGAGGTTTGAGCAGATGATAAAGACAATCTTCTTCTGACAGAAAAATTTTGACATCTATGTTGCTCATAGACTCCAAATAATCAACAAAAGGGTCATAAAATTCACAAAGTAATACCTCTTTGGACTGCTGATCCAACTGTAGATTGAAAAGATCTTGAAAACTACATTTACTAATCTCACTGTTGAATGCAGGCTGCTCGAGATCTATTAAAGAAACATATAAGATGGATTGCTGATCTAAATCCTTCAGCCCCTCTTCATATATGTTGCAATCTATCTTTATCTGCAAGTCTAAAAAATGTGGGTTGCCCTCAACATATGTTGCATATTCAAATTTGGGATTTGGGTCTTCTATGTAACTGGGATCTAGAGAATCATGACTAGTATCAATTATAGCATCAACGCATTCTTGATCATGATTCTGCTGATAAGTAGAAATAGACAACGAGTTTTCACAAATCTCAAAATTTCCTTCCTCCTCATTGTATTTATCGAATATAGAAACATCAAGATGAGATTCTAATAACAAAAATGAAGTTTCTTGGATGGCAGGATCAGCAATAGGATGATAAAATAGATTTGGAAAAATCTCACTTCGTTTCTCATCATAATTTGGAATAACATATTCATAAAGAGAAGAAAAATCCTCCTTGAGTTTTAGCTGAAGATTAGATAGTCCCTGCAAATATGGAAACTGTGAGCTGCCCTCAACATCTTCTGTAGATCTAAAACTGTCACTTGTTATCTTGTCAATTTGCTCTTCACTTTTCAATTTTTCAAAAGGGATAATCGGATTTTCCTGGTAGCCTAGGACAATAGATGCATTTGGTACAATGTCAAAAGAATCTATATTAAGGTTATCATCATAAAGATCACTCATCTCTTGATCATGGTGAGATATATATTCTACTGTAGCATATTTCACATAACTATCTGATTCCTTATTCAACAAATCGAAATCATGACACCATTCAGGATAGAGAAGGTCATCTGAAAAATGTTCTTTACAAAACACATGGAAGGCAGCATGAAAATCAGCCAAAGAGAAGACACTTACACTTGGAAGAGACCGACACCAGTCAAAAGAAATCCCTTCTAATGAAAATTTGAATAGCTTAATTTGAACATCCTTATGTATAATTTCAAGCTGGTCAATAAAGTCATGGAAATCCAGCAAATGTTCAGCTGGTACTTCCCACTTCTCTCCACGAAAATCTGGGAATACTACGCTCCCATTCATCTCTAGTAGGTACTGGATGAGGGTAACCAGAAATGCTTGAAAAATCACAAAACTCATACCTTTTGTTCATTTCATACTAGTGGAGTCACCACCAGAGTTCTGAACAATGGAGACGACACTGAATTCATCCTTCATGGAGTCACCAGATAGATGATGTACAACCTTAATAGTGTCTAGGATTTGTCTATCATCAAAGCTGGATCTTGTGTCGTCTCCCAAGGAAGCTAAGCTTCAATCTCCTCTCCCCAGCAACGACGCCAATTTGTTATCACTCCAAGAAACTCCTTAGGGTTGTAGGCTAAGAATGCTTGGTAACTTAAGAATATGGTAGATTTTGTATGCTTGGAACAATAGGATAGCTCAATAGTTGATGAATAGGACCACTTCATACATTCGAATAAGACAATGCTTTTAGAACTCAATGATCAGACAACAAAGTTTGAATAGGATATGAAGAATACTAGTCTAGATAACCAAATACACAATGTGCAGGGTCATACAAGATAGCAAGAAAACCTTTAGTTCAAGTTCATGAGCTTAATAAGAAGATAACAGTTCTTAGGAGTTGAGCTAAACTGAAATAAAGTACAGAATGATGAAAGTATGAGAAAATCTGTTATTGAAAACAAGAGAGGACTGTGATTCTATTATGAATAAAGAGTCTAGTACAATAGACAAAAAATGTCTCCTAGATTTCCCTTGTCTCTTAGAAAAGCTAGGCATTTATAGCCGTTTACAATTAGTTTTTAGATCCTAAAACAATGGATCTGATATTCTAAAAATAGAAAGTCAAAACTGATTTACAAAAGATAAGGAGAGATCCTCAAGATGAGGTCAATCCATATCTAAGAGTAGTAGATTGTTGATGAAGTGCAATTTTAGCCTCCCAAGGCTCTTTGGCTTGTTATCCTAAAGATAGAAATCGAGTTGGATGATGTGTCATTTGATCCCTATCATTTTTCCCTTGAAAATGACCAAATCTAGTCAAAAAATTCCCTTTTGACTTTCATCTCCAAGAATGGCCTTCAAATTTTGATTTGATAATTCATAACCAGCTTATTGAAGAAGATTTCATACCAATCAAACTCAAAAAATCCTGATCTGGGCAAGAATTCGGTTTTTCTAGCCGTGACAGGCTTTCACCAGCTAATTTACCCGAAAATCTACTCCTTAGCTGGTGAAAGGCGGAGCTTTCACCAGCTAACTAGCAAAATTCAAGACGGGTTAGCTGGTGAAAGCGCAGATGTTTTTAAAATCCAATTTCTCAGTCATGGAGAGTTCGTTTTGCATGCTTGAATAGTTGATTGACATCTACAAATCCTAAGCTTTCCAATGGTGCTTTCAAATCTGCATTTGGAGCTCGGGAAGCTAGTCAAATTTTCCCTACAATATTAGGCATCATTCTTTCAAAAATGCCACTGCATTTTTTATCGCTAACAAATACTTTTAATAAGACCTTGGCCACGGCCGCAATAGGCCAATATCTAAAATATATGCGAGAAACATATAGGAGGCACTTGAAACAAAATGATAGGTATGAGCGTCCTCTGATGATTCCAGAGAGGGAGTGGAAGGCCCTCATCGAGGACTCAAAAGAGAAGAAATTGACATATTAAGGAAAGACACCCTATGGTCCCAGAAGGTAAATTACAATTTCAATTGAATACTTTAAAAAAAAATTAGATGTAAATAAAACTGTGGTATATATTAACATACTTGAAAATTTTGATGATAGATTGATATACATGTGAAAGGCCATAAAAGAAAGGCTTTCCAAATGTGGCCAACACAGGCTAGGCCAAGGCAGCTACTTGAAGCTGCAGTCATGAATTGTAAGTACCTAAATATATTATTTGTATTTCCTTAAAACTTTTAGGTAATTGCTGTGAATAACATAAAAAATACATACTCTTATGCAATGCAGGGTGATGAGTTTGGTACTAAAACCACGGAGGAAGACCTCAAGATTGGTCACATGTACAACTATAAAGCAATAGTTGAACACCGAAAAATCTTGGGGAAGATACCAAGAACCACTTTGCAGGATAAGGTAAATAAAATTCAATCCACATTAACCTTTATTATTAAAAGAATATAGTAATGTTGGATATTATTAATATTTACAACTTTGTTTTAATCAGGGGAGCAGCACTGTCAACGAAAGCACTAGTACTATTGCAGAGAAGTGTGTTGATAGCAGTTTGCAACTAGAAGATGGTTCTGATCCCATTCAGTCCCAATTTTCCATGGAGGCACAGCCACATGATGGTGCTACGACCGAGCTGGAACATGACGGTAATATGACTGTATTTTAATCATATACTTAATAATTTCGTAGTTATACATTTTGTACTTCTATTTTTTTCTACTTATACATTTATGATTGTCCTTATAAATTTTGTGGTCTCAATGGCAGAGTATGTTTTACTTGAGGCTCGTACAATTGAAGAGGAGCACGTGGGGGAAACCATTCCAACAGTGCCAACCAGTGCACTAGGTAAATAATTACATTGCAAGTGTTTTTTTTAATATTACTAAACTAGTTCAATGATATTTAAAAACTGGCCATTTAAATTTTGTATTTTTTTCTTTTGTAGGTGATACCTCATCACAGCGGCCTCCATTACACTATGAGTACCCCATGACTAGGCATGCTCTGCATGATAAGATGAAATCACAATCAGATTTTGAAGAGCCCCCAAAGAATGAAGACGTAGATATTGATGAAATGATTAGGAACTATAGATCTAAGAAGAAGAGGCTGGCTTAAAGTTACTCCCTCTAGGAACTTGCTCTCTTTCTCCCCTGAAGGGAAATCGTGTGCGCGCCCTGACCTAGCTCTGTAACGATTAAGGGTTTGAGAGTACTGCCATGGAAGCCCAGGGAGGGGAGCCGCCGCCCCCTCCTTCCCCCACCTCCTCCTTCAGACGCCTGGTTGAAGCATGCAGTAAAAAGTCGACCGCCGCAGAAGCCCCAAGCTTTGTCAAGAAACTGAACGATATTCCAGAGATCGACCTCCCTTCGGATTTCCCTATCAAAGTCGCCCTATCTCTCTCTGAACGAGGACTCATTGGTCAGTTTATGGGGCTTTGGCCCTCAACCAGATCCATCGACAACTGGATTCAACAAAATTGGATACCTCTGATAGCAAATAGTGTGACATGCTACGCGGTCGGGCGAGGATACTTCATCTTCAAATTTATCTCCCAAGAGGACAGAGACCTGATCTTCAGAAACGGCCCATACTTCATGGGCACTCAAGGACTCTACCTAAACAGATGGACTCCGAACTTTGACCCTGCTTCAGAAGTCCCTAAGGATGTCCCGGTCTGGGTAAGGCTTCTCAACTTGTCGATCCACTGCTGGAACCCCTCCTCGCTTCAGGCGATAGGCAATGGACTTGGGTGCTACATCGACCGAGCAGAACCTAGAGACCAGTATTCTTGTGTGAGGATCTGTGTAGAGGTTGATCTAGAAGTAGGCCTACCAGAGGCCATAAAGCTGAAGGTCGATAATTGGCAGCATTTCCAAAAGATGGACTACGAACAGCTCCCGTTCAAGTGTCGAGGCTGCCACGAATATGGCCATTTCCAAAGAAATTGTCCAAAAATCCCCCCCTCCACTGAAAAAGAAGGGGATGATGGATGGCAGCAAGCTCACAAAGGGAGATCAAGAGAAAGAGGCCAAAGGAATGAACATACAGATCCACAGAAAGCTAAGCCCACGGAAACTACAGAAAAGGAGAACAGCTTCAGAATCTTAGCCAAAGGAATGGAGGACAGAGAGCAAGATCCAACTAAAGAAGTTCATGAGGGAGAAAAGAAAGATCAGAATCTTGTAAACAAGGGGAACAAGCCAACAGAAGAAGCAGGGATGCAAAATAACTCCCCCCAGAAGCAAGTCGGCAATCAGATCATAGAGGAGGGGGAGATCTCGTTAAGCAGTGAATCAGGCGAAGAAAGTGAGGTTTGGGCCACCCCAAAGAAAAAGGGAAGAGGCCGGAAGTCAAAAAATGCAGAAAGGAACCAGGAAGCCCACAAAGCCATGCTCAATGGGTCACAACCCACCATCAAAAATGCA
>ML797481.1:262073-274948 GCA_009831015.1 Picea engelmannii
ACAACTTGGAGTGTCGCTCCCATAGAAACCATGTTAGAGATGATACCTCTTAATGTCTCTCTTGCCATGTTCAAGATGTCTCTCTTTCCACGTTCAAGACGTCTCTCTTGCCACATTCCAGACGTCGATCTTTCCACGTTCAAGACGTCTCTCTTTCCATGTTCAAGATGCCGGTCTTGCCATGTTCAATACATCTCTATTGTGATGTTCCCGATGTTGGTCTTGCCATGTTCAAGACATCTCTCTTGCCACGTTCCAAATGTCTCTCTTTCCACTTTCAAGACGTCGATCTTGCCACCTCCAAGACGTCATAATAAAGATGAAATCTATGTCGATGGAAAAGAGACGTCATGTGAAACGACGTTTGAGGGGGTCCTTTTTTTTCGTTCTCCCAACAATATAAAGTGGCAATTGTGTCGAATGTGCCATCAGAATTTGACCCAAATGTACTAGTGACTTTGATGAAAAATTATAAATATAATTGCAGAAAATTAATCATGAAAGGAAAAGACAGGTCAAACTCCACTCTATCTCCCAAACAATGCGAGGTGTCAAAGGAAACTATGTGTTCTGAAAAATATTTGACAAAGAGGAACATAGGCATGAAAGAAAGAGATAACTATAGGGCTCCATATACATTTGGTCGAGGCGAGTTGCATGCCAAAATCGACAAATTGATAGTAAGTGTTTATTTTTCGGTTGAATTTAAATTGTTATTTATTTTGGTTTGTTTATTTAACTAACTATGTTGAAAATTGACATTGTCTTTTAAGTAGTAACATAGAGCCAGGTGCAGAAGACATTGTCCATTATATGGAAACATTAGATTCTAGTAAATATGACAGTAAGAGAAAGAGGAAAAGTAGAGTGTCGACAGAGAATTTGCAGCCATCAGTTGGAGGTAAAATAAGTCTAGTAAGAGACATTACAAAAGATGTGAAAATGAGAGATCAGTACCAACATGTAATGAGTTTCATACAAGGTCTCAATGAGACAATTTCACAGTCGGTTGCCTCTATTAAGCCTATAGTTTTTGCATGGAATGAACATAAATCCAATGATTGAATTCAAGTAAGAGGCTCTACTGATCTCATTTCTTCTTGTTTGAACATGTATTCCATTTCTTCTTGTAAAGCAATCTATTGTATCTCATTTCTTATTGTTTGACCAGTTTTTGTGCTTGTAAATTGACCTAGAAGTTGTAGGATTTTTTTGTTTCCACTCAGTCTGTTGCATTTACAATTAACTCTTAAGTGCTCTTGCTCACACTCTCTTTCTGAGAATTAGTGCACTCAATTAAATCTCTAAGACAATATGGTTCCCTCTGGACATGACTTTTTATTCTTCTTCCTTTTCATCCTTGCATTGTGTAGAAACATCCTTTGTTTATAGAATCATCTTTGTATGTTCTACCTTTAAAGCATCAAGTATGTTTTGAGTCTGAAAGAGTGACAACAACAACTTGAGAGCCATCTAAAAGAACTTCTTATTATTATATTGTAAAATTGGTTGGGTAAAATGATAGGATTGGGGAAGAGTTGGCTTCCATCATGTTATTATATAAAGAATATGGTTGGAACAATGTAGTGTTGATATATTCATGGCACCCTTACTGTTGAATTACCCTTAAATACTACCCATAATTCCTTCTAGTGTGCCCAGGACTCCAAAGGGGAAAGTTGTGATGTTATTCATCACTTTTTTAGGGTTTCAATATGCCCAGAATTGAAGGAGAAGGTTGTTTGAAGGATAATAAGTGACCAAAATTGAGATCCACTACGACAACATGTTGTTTTAGGGATGATTTATGGTGGTTTCAGGGTCAAATATGCTTAAAGTTACTTAAAAAAACACCATCCCTGATATTAGCTTATACTTTGACCCTAATCATGGCCATATTTGGAGTTTCATTGTTGTCTTTAGCCCATGAATTCATAAAAGTGCCCAAACATTATTTTTTGTGCCTACTCTTGAGGGGATTTCTTCATATTTTGATTATAATGATGCTTAGAACTCACCCAACCTTGGGTTTGTGGCCTCTTTTCTTATATTATGACCTCTATAACTGCCCATATTTGCTAATGAGGCTTGGGGATGACGTGTAAGGTCTCAAATAATTCCCATAACTTCTTGTTAAAGATGTTATTCGGTGAAACATATACCAATATTGTTAGAACAATACCAAGAATATGTTGTTCATAGAGAAGTTTGACTTGTTTCTTACTTATAAAATGCATAGAAGTGCTCTCTTCATACCCAAAACTACTCCAATAATGCCCAAACTTGTCTTTCCAAGGATGAAGTGTGTCATAGACTATTTTTTTGGGTCTATAGTCAACCAAGAATCGGGAACAAATGTTATTTTAGGATTTATTTGAGGCCATAAACATGCCCACAATTTATCCTATTATTGTTTTACGATATAGAAGTGCCTCAAATATGCTCAAAAATCCTTAGGGAATCATCATTTTCCATTTACCAGCTGATTCAACTAAGAAAAACTTATGTCACCCAACTGAAATGTGATGAAAGTCCCAAGTGGATACCCATTAAAAATAAGGTTTGGCTTCAACTATTGGAAACTCAAAAATAAGTCTATGCATCTTCTAAACATATTTGAAAGTAGCTCATATGATAGGTACGTTCTCAGACATAAACAACAAGTACAAAAAAACTAAAGTAGTTTGTTATATACTTTCAAACTACAAATTCAAGTTTCAACCAAATTCAAATATGATTTCATGTTCCTAACAAGTTTCAAAGCCCAAAATGAATCAAAACAACATTTCCATAATAAAATGTCTGTGAAAAATACATTAGAGATTTTACATTGTACATCTTCCAATATGCTTACAAAACTTATTTTCTCTCTTATCAGTTTTGGTACAGCTCTAATGTTGACTCTCAAGAGTTTTAGGATATCGCAAGAACCAAGGCAACATATATGGTTAAAGTATGTTAGAATTGATTAGACTATTCATGAATTGATATTTTTTCATAGTTGATCCTAGTTTGAAATATAAGACTTAAACTTGAAATCCATTCCTAGAAACCCTGTGTATTGATTGTAGTCGCAATTAGTGTGGTTATGTTTAGTAGCACTAGGAACCCTAAACTAATTTTGCATGAAATTACAAGTATTCAACTAGCTTGTTATATATTTGAATTCATGATGATTTGAGCAGATCTGAATATGATTTCATTTTCTTGAAAATTTTCAAACCCCAAAAGGAATCAACAGAACATTACCTAAACCAAATGTTTGTGAATAATACATTAGGGAAGTTATATTGTACATTTTTTGGTATGCTTTCAAAACATCTTTGCACTTTTACCGGACTTTGAACTCTAATGCTTTAGTGTATAATAGGATCGAAAATGGATTATATGATTTAGGTATGACATAATTAACTTGACAATGCTTGGGTAGATGATTTTTCATAGCTAATCCTAGTTGGACATGATATCCTTTATTTTCAATACATGCGTAGAAATCCCAAGTATAGACTATAGTGCACAATTACTATGTATCTATATGTGTAATATTGCGTAACCCTAAACTATTTGTGCATTGACCTACAAATTTCTAATTATTCAACTAGCCTAGTATGTCTTGTGTTTCAAGTTGAATTTGATTTTCCTTCATTGTTGAAGTGAAAACTACTTAGTAAAGTGAGGTATGTATTTGACATGTAAATTGTACTCTTTGATTCTCTAAAGAAATAGGAAGAGACAATTTTTTTTTCATGAAACAAAAATCTCCACTAGTTTGACTCATGGATGGACCCTTGAAATGATTCATCTTTTGCACTTCTTTTATCACATTTATGTGAATGCTTGTTGCAATTATGTTGTTTCATTGTTTGAAAAATATAACATTTCCATTGGAGACAGTTTGTTGCTACTTTTAAATGTTTTTATTTTTTTTTGCATGATAGTTAAACCACATGCAGAGGAATTATATCGATAAATCAATGGGAAAAGGAAAAAGCCTTCATTTCAACAGAGTTTGCAAGCCTACAATACAATATCATGTTAATATTGATATTGATCATGATGAAGTTGAATATCGTGTACATGACATTAATAGTGGTATTGAATTTGAGTTAATAAAATTGTTGTCGTGATAGTTAATTTGTCCCAATGTTTTGTCGTAATTTGTCATGCTTAAGATATTATTTTTGAATAAAGTTTATATCTTGCAATATTATTTACTTGATATTATTTGAATGGTAAATGTGGATCAATTATAACAAATCAACACTAAAAGGTAAAGGCCATCTTGAAAATAGATCTTTCAAAGCTATATTTCAATATCATGATGACAATTATATTGACAGTGATGGTGATGAATACAACAAGTATGTGCAGTACATTCATAGTGGTGTCAAACTTCGACATGTGAGTGAAATAATATGTTAAATATTAGAATATAATGGTTGTGATAGTTAATATGTCCCTATCTTTTCCTAGATCCCTACTTTCTGATCTCAACCCCCCATTAAATTACATGATTTGAGCGCTCAATGATAGACTTTTCATCTCATAAAAAATAATCAATTTGTCTTGAGATTAAATGAATTTTTTGTTCCAAACCATGATGATTGATGTTTCTTATATTGATCTAAGGACACGATGGTAATTCCTTATATAGTGATTGAGGAATATATGGAAAGAGTTATAGGGATAGATTTCTTGTTGTTAGGAGTTCTGCATGAATGAGACTATTGAATCCTCAATATGATTGGGGAGGGTACTTTGACTATGGAGACTTCCAAAGGACCCAATTTGTTCAATCCAGACATCCTCAAGGTAAAGAGATTCATTTTGAGAAAGAAGGATTTTTTTTTCTTTTAACTATTGTCACTTATTGTAGAATGTAGTAGTTATTTTTTAAAATCCCTTGTGTTACTGCAACTTTATAGTGAGTTTTCCTTCACGATGTTGTATCCTATAGGGAACACAAGCCTTATCTTGTATATAAAAATAAAAACTCCAGGTTTCCATCCTAGACTATGTTGGTAGGGTTGCTTAAGAAAAGTTAGTGTCCAATGGCATTATGTAGTAGTAAATAAATATACATTGATTTTAAGTTACCAAATATATAGGATTAAATATAGTTATGTGTTTATTAGGAAATCACATTTTCATGATGGCTTGGGAAGTTTTAACTAGATTCTTTTGAATTTTTTTATCATCACAATCTATTTGTTAATGATTTTACTCATGAAAATATCGATGATCCCATGCACTTTCCAAATCACCCTCCTCAAAGGGATTCAATAAAAGCACTTGCAATGGATGTGAGCAGTAAAATCCCATTAATCTATCTTTGTGTGTCATGAAGAGAGAGCAGGCCCTATGTCTAAGGATGTCAACATCAACCATATTCTACAAAGAACCTATATCAAATTCAAAGAATAATTTATATTGTAGTTTGGTTGGTGCAAAATCCAACTCCAAGTCGGGTGCATCTGTGCAACTAAATAAACCTCCACATAACCCATTTCCAGTTTTGGTTCCTATTCATTATTTTAACTTAACTTGTTTATTTAGGAAAATCCCAACTCCAATATAGGTTGTATATAGCTAAAAAAATATATGTATGAACCCTATCCAATTCTAGTTCTAAACAAGGCTATGGATTGGTTCATCCATGTGAATCCCAACTCCAAGATGAATTTTGTACAACTAAAAAAATATTTTAAAAAACCATCTTCAATTTGAATATTTTTTCACTATTGTAGGTGATCCAGGTGGATATTGGTGGCCACCCACCTATTCCAAGTGGCTCCTCCTGGGAGTTTTTATTTCAACACATTCTTTTGTAATTCTTTGTAATTATGGGCTCTACACTGCGGGGATATATGAATCCCTACACATATTCCATGTGGATATTAGTGGTTTCCCACCTAACCCAAATTTTTATTTTGGAAGTTTTCATGTCAGTACATCTTTATGTACTTCCAGGGTCATTTTAGGGTTCTAAAACATGTTTTTTTTGGCTTTCCATAGTCAAAGTATAGTTGTAGTCAAATTTTCATGGCATAATGTGTATTTATCAAAAATACCTTTCCAACGAGCTATCATACACCTAAAACGGAGGTCATATGCAAAAGTTACGACCCCAGGAAGTTGAGGTACCAACTTACCCATTGAGGCTCACATAACTTTTGGCGTTTCATCGCCTATGGTTAGGATTTTATATGTATAGGGTTTTGGAATTCTTGAGTAGTTTTAAAAAGGCCTATGGAGCTTCATTGTAATCATTCTTCTCACACAGATGCGCATAGCAACCACATCTCTTCTTAGATATAGCTACCACCATTCGAGCAAGTTGTTTTTAGTTCTACAGTTTTACAATTTCAACCTATTTTACTTATTCAATAGAAGTTATTCTTCACTGGATATCTATTTTTTTTCTCCATATGTTTGTGTTATTGTATTTGGTCTATTATTTATTTTGTTCCACTCATAAATCTGGATCAGTGGTATCAATGTGGTCTTCTTTTCATTTATTTTTCTTCGTGCATGTCCCCGACAAGATCTGGGTACAAGAAGTTGGGACTTGAACTAGTTGAGTCTTTGCAATATTGGCTACGCTGAGCCTAAAAAAATCCCATGGGGGACGAGAAGAAATATGATCGAGCAGGAGATCCTTTCAAAATATTGCTTGAGGAAGCCCTTATGCAAGAAAGGAATGAAATGATGGACAACTTTTCATAAATCCTTCGACGACTGCCCATAGGAGACACATCTTCATCAAGCGGCCATGAAACCCCCTTCAAGGTACAAGTAAATTTTGATATTCCATTATTTTAAGGATTTATAGATGCGGATGTTGTAAATAAATGGTTGAATATTCTCGAAGGGTATTTTTTGGTCCACAATTTTTCTGACAATGAAAATATTGCTTTTTCACTCCTGAAGGTTGTCCCCCATGTTAAGGATTGGTGGGATACTTACTCTGATCAAAGGGCCATAGAGGAATCTGAAATATTTATGGTCTCACCCCCATGGGATTCCTTCAGGGACGCCATTAAAGAATGGTACTACCCTGTTGGAAGCTATGAGGACCAATACACAAGATGGACATGCTGTGTCAGGAAAGGGACAAGATAGTACTAGATTTCACCAATATTTTTCATACCTTGCGCACCAAATTGGGTATCAAATACTTTGAACGACATATGGTGCTCAAATACCACGACTATCTACATATATACATTCAAATAGAAATGAGTCTCTTGGACATCACATCATTAGGTGGGGCTTATAGATATGTTGTCAAGATCAAGAAAAAATTTAAGAAGAAGAGGTGAGAGTTTGGATCTGCAAGCTCCTCACAGTCGAAGCAAGGAAAAGGAAGCCACAACCCAAAAAACAAGGGACATATCAAATATGGTCACTCTCATGACAACCAGTCCAATCCGCAACCCAAGAAGGGTAATGAGAAGTCGAAGAAGGACACGGGGAAATGGTGTGAATACCATAAAAACCCTTGACAAAACACCGAAGAATGTCGTTCCAAGCAGTCACTAGTGGCTGAGATGAAAGATTCCAAGTCAGAGGCATATTCTGACTCGGAATAAAAGCCAGAAAGTGGGAAGAAGATCATTGATGTTGAACCTAGTGCCACTGTCTCTACCACCAAAGTACAACCAAGCAAACCAAAAGAAACAGATGAATGGGAATGCCCCTTTCACTCACAGATGTGGGTAAAGGGGACTCCTTTGCATTTCATTATTGATAGAAGTAGTCATAAGAACTTGATTTCACTAGAGGTTGTCAAGAGGCTAGACCTTTCGATAAAACCACACCCGCATCCCTACACCATCGACTACCTTCAATAAGGATGATAGCTTCGCGTCAGCCAACAATGTCATCTTCCCTTCAAAACCAACCCCTTCAAAGATGAGGTATTGTGTGATATTGCTCCCCTTGAAGTTTGTTATGTTCTTTTAGGCCAGCCATATTTGTGGAAGTGACATGTTGTGTATGAGTCTATACCCCGCAGTGTTACTATTACTTTGGGTAGACAATTGTACATGATACCATTGGTAGCGTCGTCTACCACTATTTCTTTAATCTTGCTAAGAAATGCAGTAAGGTCATTTCATGGATGAAGAAGTTCGTCTTCTTTTTAATCTTTGCTCCCAGTAAGAAGAAGGTCATCGCCACATCTATGAACTCTACACAGAGCCTCTCTTTGTAGCAAAACCAAGTGAATGGGATCATGGAGGAGTATAGAGACATATTTTCCTCACCCACCAAGATATCGATGCACTTCCAAGTCAAGAATCCAATTGATCTAACCCCCAGTGCACCACTACCTAAGGGACCAATATATCATCGCTTACTAATGGAAAATGAAGAAATCAAGCACCTGATCCAACAGTTGCTTCAAAAGGGGCACATCCGACCCAACTACTCCGCTTGTGGAAGCCCAATTGTGCTGGTGGAGAAGAAAGATGGGACATGGTGGCTCTGCATTGATTATAGAGCATTAAACAAAATCACATTCATGAACTGGTACCCAATTCCTTGAATTGATGAACTTCTTGACCAAATTAAGAGGGAAAAATTCTTCAACAATATTGATCTAAAGTCTCGCTACCACTTGGTTCCCATCGAACCAACTAATGTATGGAAGACAACTTTCAAATATAAATAAGATCTCTTTGAATGGATGGTCATGCCCTTTGGCTTAACAAATGCACCAACAACTTTCATGATATTGATGGATGATGTGTTGATACCCTTCACCAAATATTGTTGTGTGGTATATCTGGATGAAATCCTCATCTTTAACAAAACTTGGGAGGAGCACATGCAGCATATTCAACAGGATTTTGGCACTCTGCAGCAACACAAGCTATATGCCAACTTGGAAAAATTCTCCATTAGCATGAACAAAGTCCAATACTTGGGCTACATTGTTGATGGGCATGGGGTACATGTGGATCCATATAATATCCTAGTCATTCGTGACTGGCCAGTCCCGACCACACTAAATGAGCTTCATAGCTTCTTGGGACTTGCCAAATTCTACCTAAGGTTCGTGTTGGGATTATCCCATATTTCATGGGCTCTCAGCCAACTAACCAAGGGTGGTGGGAAGGAAAATCTCATATGGGGGTAGACATAACAACAAGAATTTGATGATTTGAAGCATCTCTTGAGCTCAACTCCAATAATCTCCTTTCATGATCTGCAACAACCTTTTGAGATTGATATTGATGCTTCTGACTATGTTGTAGGCACAGTTCTCACTAAGCATGGTCATCTAGTAGCCTATAATAGTGATAAACTCTCATATATTGTCTATAAATACCCCACCTATGAGAAAGAAATGTATTCCATTGTACAAGCGTTTCGTCAATGGAAACATTACATTTTCGGAAAGTAGACAATCATCCACATTGATCACAAGCCTCTATAGTTCATACAGACACAGGGGAAGTTGCAGAACAACCTCCATCAAAAGTGTTCAAAATACCTACAACAGTTCCATCTCAACATCAAGTATAAAATACGGAGCACAAATCATGTCATCAAATGCCTCAGTTGCCCTCCCATTGTTGCACTCGCCATAGTGCTCCATTCCTGTGGGCATGAGGCATTTGAGTGGCCTCAAATTTATCAGTGTGACCCTAAATTTGCCACCACCTACGAGCTCTTGGGTATAGGAGAGGATGTCATTGATTTTCACATCTAGGATGGACTATTATGCCATCTAGGACACCTCTTTGTTCCTACAAGAGAGTGTACAAATTTGATTTGGGAGGCTCACTACAGTCGGACGGTAGAACATTTTGGCATGGAGAAAATTGTGGTCATTTAAGAGAAACATTTTTATTGGCCAAAACTTCGACAAGACGTCAGCAAGTATATCAGATCTTGTGCTACCTATGCCACTTCCAAGCCAACCATCAAGAAGCAAAGATTATACACCCCTCTTCCTACTCCTGAGAGGCCTTTGGAATCCATCTCTATGGATTACATGCTTGGCCTTCTGGCCACCAAGAATGACAATTATTGTGTATTTGTGGTGGTTGATCAATTTTTGAAGATGGCCATTATCACATACTACAAGAAGAGCATCAAAATGGCAGATAGTTTCAAGCTCTTCTTCGAATGGGTGTGGGTCCATTTTGGGATACCACATACCATCACCTCAAATAGGGACAACAGGTTCCTCAACACATTTTGGTCAAGTCTCTGGTCATTGTTGGACACCAAACTCACTAAATCCACTGCTTTCCACCCCCAAACCGATGGCCAAATAAAGGTCATCAATCATATGATTGTGAAAATCCTATGCATGTACAACTCTAAGCATATGTATACATGGGATGAGAGTCTTCCCTATGTTCATCACAACTACAACAAGAATCTCCATAGCTCCACCGGGCATAGCCCATTTCAGGTGGGGCTGGGATTCCAACCCTTGGGTCCCATTGATATTGTACTACCTCTTGCAACCACACATGAAAAACCTTCCCATGTTCAGCCCAAAGCCAACAACGCCACCAAATTCATTGAGTGGATTCAGTACATCCACCAACAGGTCCATGATATTTTGCATAAATCCAATTCTAAGTACAAGAATTGCCATGATCAACACCGGGTACCACACCCTAAACAATGTTTTTTTGTCTTGCAACAGTAAAACTATAGACAGAGTCAAATGTTGATAGTGTAATGTGTATTTCTCGAAAATACCTTCCCAAAAGGCTATCACACACCTAAAAGGGAGCCTGTATGAAAAATTTACGATGCAAAAGTTACGACCCCGAGAAGTTGAGGTACCAACTTATCCATCAGGGCCCACATAAATTTTGGTGTTTCATCTCCTAGGGTTAGGTTTTTGGATTTCTAGGGTTTTGGAATTCATGAGTAATTTTGAAAAGGAATTTGTAGCGTCATTGTGATCATTCTGCTTAGATGGATGTTCATAGCAGACACATCTCTTCTCAGAGATAACCAAAACCATTCAAGCAAGTTGTTTTCAGTTATGCATTTTTATAGTTTCAGCCTATTTTATTTATTCAATAGAAGTTACTGTTCACTAGATATCTATTGTTGTCCTTCATATCTATGTTTTATTTTTTTTAGTCTGTTATTCCTTTTATTCATCTCATAAATCTGGATCAGTTGGTTGGTTTATTTTCTGACTGCAATTGTAGTCTTCCATAGCCATACAATTCTCCATAGCATCCATCTCCAATTAGGGTGATGCACAACTATTGGTTGGTTCATCTGCTTTTCCATTTTATAACTCTATTTTAGTACCATACAACTAAGAAATTATGTATAGAACATGTCTATAATTTGGTTTTGGTTCTCTATACAGCTAAACAAGACCCGATAGGACCCAATTTTGTTTCCAAATTACTACAAGTATAAATATCCAAGTAAGAGTTGGGAAATATATAAATAAGTAAGCATGTGTCATTGTGGTGTGAATTGTTTATCTTTATAGAACAAGAATATCAATTCGAATATTTTTATTTTGATAATCTTGTAGGACACAAATAAGAGTTGGAATGTATATGGGTGACTAAACATACCTCATAATGGAGTAATTTTGAAGTTTTTAGCTATAAAGGATCTCAGTCCATATTGGTTCACATAAAAGTAATGAGGCCAACCTTTAAGCTTTGATGTTTGTATATGGAATATGATTTCATTGGGAAGTTTCTTTGGGCCACTTTCACACTGTGAATGAAATGGATTCACTTTTATGATGAAATAAAATACTACAAGTCTGTAATTTCTATGAAGTTCATCCCAAATTACGTCAAGCTTGGACAAGTTTTAGTTTATTTTTAGTGAAGGATAAATAACACATTGTTTTTCCCATCGATATAATTCCTTAGTAGGATCAATATTCTATTAGCATTTTTAGGATGTTTTCTATAAATTTCATCTGAGGAACTAGACATACTTCATTGTTTAAAAGCCACACCACACAACAATATTAACTAAGGATGGAGACAAGGGCTTGGTGAAAATATGGTAGACTATAACACCATTTCAAACTCTTCAAATCATGACACATGTCCCAATGTGTTGTCTTTATTAGTGCTTAACATGTTCTTTTGGATAAAATTTTATAGCTTGCATTCCTTGATTCATATTTTTAAATGCTATATTTTTTTTTGGCATGATGAAACCACATAGAAAGTTATAGCAAAGGAGTAGGAAAACTACCTAATCTAGCGATAAAACAACATGATTTGAATATTGGTAGTGACCATGTTGAACCTAACAACCATATGCAATACATTCATATTGGTGTTAAACTCGAGGTGAGTGCTAAATATTAGAATATAATTGTTGTTTTATCATTTTTCATATCTCAATTTAATGTGTATTTTTTTTTTTTTTTGCATAAATGTGTTGATCATAAACTCCAATAAGGTGATAAAGTAAAGGTTTTGGATCCATATGACAATGCTCCTATGGGTATTTGGCGGATTCACTCACTATCTATTATACATGGAGTGAAATTGAGCAAATCATGAGATAAAAATGTAAATAAGAAGCATACCCCTTCCTTTTTATGACAAAATAGAAGGATATGTCTATCTGAAAGAGATAGAAGGAAGATTCACATGGTGGCCACTAAGATATTTTCAAAAAATGACATAGTTGGTTGTTATCATAGTTGTTAGACAACTTGGCCCATTGTTTTATGCAGTAGTTTGAATGTGTGTTTAACAATCTTTTATTATGTGGTGTATTTGCAAACTTGGAAACTGTCAATGATAGCGTTGTAATACTTTGACATTTTATTATTATTATTATTATTATTACATATATATATATATATATATATATATATATATATATATATATATATATATATA
>ML797481.1:282122-296978 GCA_009831015.1 Picea engelmannii
TATTACACTAACACTACTAAATAATTAATTAATAGTAAAACCTAATTAACTAAACCCTAAAAACAAATAAATAACTAAAAGAAAACCACTACTATTAGATAACTAAATAAGAGTAAAAACCTAACAAACCCTAAACAAATAATATGAAACCTAGTTTTTATACTTATACACACTAGCTATTATTCACAAAACCCTAATTTAAATCCCATTAATATTAGGTCTCTTTTATAAAATTAAATTAAATTATTTTCTGAAATTAAAGACAGCCGACGCAATTTAAATAACTTTTAATTGTCCTGCATTTATAGTATTAATTGATGACGATCAGCTAGCTCTAACTCAACGATTAGTCCTGATGATGAATCATGTTTCGGATTCGAAACGTCGACTACGAAATGATAACAACTGTGGATTATCCGAAAAACTTATGTGAAACTCCTCACCACAGAAACTTAAAAACAGATGAAATATATTACTAATGAATGGAAATTAGTGACATAAATGACTAAATGTATTACTAATAGATAAAAATCAATGGAAAAAATGAATAATATATGACCAATTGACAACACAGATGACTAAATAAATGACCAATTTTCAACAATACATGAATAAATAAATGCCTAAATTTATGACCAATGTGACCAACGAGAAAAACCAATAAATGTCTATATTTTTTTAGTCATTTATTTGGTGGTGTTATATATGACCGACAATAAATGACTATTAGTCATGTGACTAAACTTAGTCATTTATATGCAATTTTTAGTCATTTCTTTAGTCATAAATTTCTCTTCTTCTACTAGTGTTAGAAGGCATTCCAAAGAAATGGTACACAGAACAAGAACAATACAGAGAAACTACAAATTCAGAAGAAATGCGGCAAAATTTCATGGTTACATTTTCCTTTGAGCCAAAAATAGATACAACATTGAAGGTGGTCAGAGACATGATTTTCGAAGAACCTGAAGTGGAGATTGAGACAACATATCATAAGAAACAAACAATTTTGAAGTTTCTACCATGTTACCATGTTATAGAAGAACAAGACCCAACAAAATAAAACCCGCACAATATCCAAATCCCAGAAGTTGAAGGAGAGAAGGAAGTAGAAGGTCCAAACATAGATTCAAGAGATTATGTTTCACCATTCAAGATAAAAAAGGTAAACATTGGAACTAGAAAAAACCCAAAGATTACAAGCATTGGAGATTATTGAGATAATCAAATGGTAGAAATAATCACAGAATTACTGCATGAGTACAGTGATTTGTTTCCAACGACATTTTCATAGATGAAGGGATTAGAAGGATAACTAGGAAAGATGAAGATATATGTGAATCGAGATGCTAGACCTATAAGACAAATACCTTACAGGTTAAATCTAGTGTACAAGTAGAAGGAATTGAAAAGATGTTAGAAGCAGGTGTCATAGAACCTGTGGAAGAATCAAAATGGATCAACCCTATGGTGGTGTAGAAAACGAAGAAAGGGGGGATCAAGATTTGTGTAGATTTGATAAATTTGAATGATGCTTTCCTACATGATCCTTTTCCTACCCCATTTATAGATGAAGTGTTAGAGAACGTAGAAGGTTAAGAAGATTATTCATTTACAGATAGGTTTTCAGGATATCATCAGATCAGGATAGCACTAGAAGATAGATACAAGACAACATTTTCTACAGAATGGGGATCATTTTAGTGTACAGTTATGCCATTTGGGTTGAAGAATGCACCTACAGTTGTTTCAATGGTAGTAGTAGCAACCTTTAAGGAATTTATTCACAGGTTTTTGGAAGTTTACTTGGATGATTGGAAAAATTTTATTTTATTGAAGGATCGTGTGGAAGTATTAAGATTGATGTTAGGTAGGTGTAGATAATATCAGATTTCATTGAATATTAAGAAATGTATTCTCAACACACCTTTTGATATTTTGTTAGGAAATGTTGTGTGTAAACATGGTCTGCTAGTTGATCCTGCTAAAATTGTTGTCATAGTGAACTTACCACCACCTAAATCAGTGCGCCAGTTGAAGAGAACGCTTGGTCATATAGGGTATTACAGGAATTTCATAAGGGGACATGCACAGATTACTGTGCCAATGGAGAAATTACTAAAGAAGGACACTAAGTATTAGTGGAATGAAGAGTGCCAATAGATTTTGGATATTTTGAAGGAGAAGATTATTACTACACCAATTTTAGTGTTTCCATACTGGGAAAAAGAATTTCATGTGCATGTGTATGCATCTGCAATAGCATTAGGAGAAGTATTGACATGACCAGGAGAAGGTGATATAGATCACCTTATAGCATTTGCATGAAGAAATTTATCATATTCAGAACAAAACTACAATACTACATAAAGGGAAGGATTAGCAATGGTGTATGCATTGTAGAAATTCAGACATTATTTGTTAGGGAAACATTTCAAGATGTTTACATATCATTCTGCTCTTAGATATTTAATCAATAAGATAGTGTTGGGGGGGAGAATATGCATATGGATACTATTGTTTCAAGAGTTTCAATTTGAAGTTGTGGTGAATCCTATAAGATTGAATGCAAGACCAAATCACTTATCCAGGATAACTAATGGAGAACAACCCAGTAATTTGGAAGAAAATTTCCCAGATGCAAAATTGTATTCAATACATATAGTTGACGAGTATTTTTTTGACATTATGGAGTTTTTTAGTACAAGATTTGCACCAAAGGAATTTAATACTACGTAGAAGAAAAATTTGGTAGTGAGAGTTGCAGACTAGCAATTAATTGTAGGTCATTTATACAAGCTTAGAGCAGATAACATTTTGAGGAGATGTGTTATGGATCATGAAAGACCTATCATTTTAGTAGAAGCACATGAAGGGATTGTTGGAGGACACTATGCAAGGGAAACCATTGTGCATAAGCTATTATGCGAAATATTATGGTGGTCGATAGCTCACAAGGATTCAAAAGAGTACTATCAGAATTGTCATGTCTGCTAGAGAGTTGGAAAGCCATCCAGGAGGGATGAGATGCCATTGAGACATCAAGTAACTTTGCAAGTGTTTGAAAAATGGGCAGTATACTTTGTAGGTCCAATTAATCCACCAATATGAAATTCATAAGCTAGATATATTATTACAACAACAAAATACTTGATTGGATGGGCTGAGGCAGAAATATTGAAGGATTGTAGCCCAAAGACTACAACACACTTTTTATTTGAACATATAGTTACAAGGTTTGGATGTACAATAATTTTGAGGAGTGATCAGGGGACTCACTTCATCAATAGCACAATCCAGGAAATGCTAGAATAATTTGAGATACATCATCATAAGAACACTCATTATCATCCGCAGGAAAATGGGACAATAGAAGCATTTAACAAGATATTTGAAAATGCCTTGACCAAGATTTGTAATGTAAACAAGGATGATTGGTACTTGAAGGTATCATTAATATTATGGGATTATATAACTACATGCAAGAAGCTAACAAGGAAAATACCTTTTATATTGATGTATGGACAGGAATTAGTAGTTCCCTTGTATTATTTGATACCAAGTCAGTGCATTGCATCTATTACAAACATGACAGAAAGAGTCGCAACCCGGGAAATATTAGATAAACTCATGGAATTAGAAGAAGAAAGAATTATAGTTGGTTTCCATCAACAGGTACAGAGAGAAAAGGATAAAGCCTAGCATGACAGATGTATTAAGAAGAAGAACTTGAAATTAAGATATTTGGTTCTCCTCTATGACACTAAATAATTGTAACACCTAGGGAAGTTAAGAATTCATTGGCTAGGACCATATGAGATCAAGTCTATCACAGATGGAGGTGTTGTGCAACTAAAGGACATAATAGGAAAGAAAACACAAGGAATGGTGAATGGTAGTCGACTTAAAATATATAGGGACAATTGACCTACCAACCCTCAGTAAATACAAGGTAGAAAGTATAATTGTACATAATGTATATAGTAGGAAGAAAAAAAATAAAAAGAAAAGAAAAAGTAGAAGAACAAGAAGAAGAAAAGAAAAAGTAGGAAAAGAAGAAAATAGTAGAAAAATGAGAAAAAACCAAAGGAATAAGTGGTAAATAGACATATCAAAATGGCAACATGCAAAAAAAAATAGACGGGTGTGATAATAAGTGAATATATTGTGCACAGGACACCTATGATAGAAGGAAATTCGAGTGCGCCAGATAAATATGCCAGTAAAAAAATATTGCGCACCAGAAAAATGAAATAGTCGAGAAAAGAAAAATTGGTCACTAGAGAAATGAGGCGTGGAACGAACATTTATGACAGTGGAGGAAGCATGCTCGTTAAGCTTTGGAACATTTATGACAACACTATAGAAGAAAAAATTGTGTGGAAAGACACATTCTGACTTCAATCAAATATAGAGCTAAGGAGCATGAAGCTAAGAGAGAACAAGTGATTTAGAAGTTTGTCAGTGAGTGATCTAGGTGGATATCGGTGGCCACCCACCTTTTCCAAATGGCTCAAAACAGTGTTCTGGCAATTTTGGCAATTTACCATTTTTAGCAGGTTTTAACTTCCGGGGCAATTTTGAGGGCCCAAATGAAGGTTTTTCGAGATAAATATTCCCAATGATAGTCAAAAGCATGATTGAGACCCCAAAATGAATATCCTCGATGATACCTTTCGAACAAGCTATCACACGCCTAAAACGGAGATCGTATGCAAAAGTTAAGACCCCAGGAAGTTGTTGTACTCACTTACCCAAACGGGGCCCACATGACTTTTGGCGCTTCATCTCCTAGGGTTAGGTTTTTGGATGTCTAGGGTTTTTGGAATTCCTGTTTATTGTAAAAAGGCCTTCATATCCTCATTGTAACCATCTTCTTGCGAATGCGAGTAGCCGTCACATCTCTTCTCAGAGATACGCTGCCACCATTCTAGCGAGTCTTTCACTCTGTATTTTTACAATCTCTGTACATTTCTTTCATTAATAGAAATCATGTATTATTGTATATTTGTGTTTATGGTTTCATCTGTGATACATTTATGTTATATTATTGAATATATGCAATATCTCTGTGCATTTCTTTATTATATCTCCGATCTCATTTCGTGCCGAAAATAATCCGGATCAGTGGTATCAGAGTAGGTTGCTCTTGATCATTTTTTCAATGCATGTCCCCGACGAGGTCCGAGTATAAAAATTTGGGTCTCAATCTTGTCTCTCTTGAAGACAATCTCTCTCTCACACCCAATAAAGCCTCAATGGTGGAAGAAAAGAAAAACGATGGAGCAGACGATCTTATCAATCTGTTGCTTGAGCAAGCTCTCACGCAACAAAGGGACAAAATGATGGAGAATTTTTCCCACATCCTTCAACACCTGTCGATAACAGTAGGTGCATCTTCATCAAGTGGCCACTTTGGAGGAACATCACCTTTCAAGGTACAAGTTAATTTTGATATTCCTGTATTTGAAGGGCAAATAGATGCAGAAGCCCTAGAAAAATTGTTAACTCTGCTAGAAGGTTATTTCTCTGTTCAAAATTTTTCTGACAAAGAAAATATCACCTTCGCACTCCTTAAAGCTCTCCCTCATGTCAAACATTGGTGGGAAACTTACTGGGAGCAAAGTTCCACAGAGAAGTCTGGAATATACGGGGTCGATCCCACTTGGGATTTTTTTGTGGATGCGGTAAAGGAACAATATTACCCTGTTGGAAACTATGAGGACCAATACATGAGATGGACCACACTACGGTAAGAGAGGGGCCAAGCAGTTTTGGAGTTCACCAATACCTTCCATACCTTGCGCACCAAGCTGGGTAACAAATACTCTGAGTGACATTTGGTTCTGAAATACTGTGGGGCTCTACACAGATACATCCAGACTGAAATGGATTTTTTGGACATCTCTTCACTTGGTGTTGCTTATCGAAATGTTGTTAAAATTGAACATAAATTTAAGCACCAAAACAAACGGGAATTCAGGTCTGCAAATCCGCAACAACCAAAGTATGACAAAGACGGCCCTAACAAAGAGTCTCCTGAAAACCAGTCCAAGATACAGGAAAAGAAGGTTCACAGGAAGACAAAGAAGGACACCAGAAAATGGTTTGATTTCCACAAAATCCCCTGGCACAACACCGATGAATGTCGCTCAAAATAGTCATTGGTGGCCGAGATCAAAGACAAGGAGCCGAACCCTGATTCAGAATCTGATTCTGAAAATACCAGTAAAGGACAGATCATTGATGCAGACCCCACTGTTATTGTCGCAACCGCAACAATTCAACCAGAAGAACCGATAGATCATGAAGAGGGGGAGCACCTTTTTCATTCACAGATGTGGGTGAAGGGGACCCCGCTGCATTTTATTGTTGATAGTGGAAGCCAGAAGAACCTCATCTCAACAGAGGTTGTCAAACAGTTGGGATTGTCAACAACACCACACCCGCAACTATACAACATCGGGTGGCTTCGGCAAGGACGAGATCTCCATGTTAGCCAACAGTGTCGATTTTCGTACGCCATCCAACCCTTCAAGGATGAGGTATTATGTGATGTCGCCCCACTGGATGTTTGTGATGTTCTCTTGGGCCAACCATATATGTGGAGACGCCATGTTGTTTATGAGACTCGACCCCGTAGTGTCATTGTTACTTTTGGGGGTCATCTCTACAGAATACCAGAGGTAGTTCTGACTACTGTTCCACCTAAAAAGTGTCGCAAGGTAATATCTCATACTGCAAAATTCAGCTTCTTCACAATCTATTCAAAAGGAGAACAAAAGGACACTGCAACCACTACAGCCTTGCCCCAAGCACCTTCTATCCAACAGAAGCAAGTCGACAAGGCTACAAAAAAGTGCAAAGATTCCTTCTGCACATCGTCCTCTCATGTATCTCGACTTGTTGAATAGCCTCAACCTCAACAGGTTCATGACATATTTCCACAAACTGAGTAGCGCGACGTCTCCAACAATCCAAGCAACTCACCAAGATGCAGATTCAACAAACGCTTTTCCCCCTCCCCCGAGAACTCAATGCACTGGATACCATTTCTTCCTAAGGAGGGAGGATTGATCCAGGTGGATATCGATGGCCACCCACCTTTTCCAAATGGCTCAAAACAGTTTTCTGACAATTTTGGCAATTTACTATTTTTAGCAGGTTTTAACTTCCGGGACGATTTTGAGGGCCCAAATGAAGGTTTTTTTAGATCAAGGTTCTCAATGATAGCTAAAGGAATAATTGATCTCCCAAAATGAATCTCATTGACGATACCTTTCCAATGAGCTATCACACGCCTAAAATGAAGATCGTATGCAAACGTTACGACCCCAGGAAGTTGATGTACTCACTTACCCAAACGGGGCCCACATGACTTTTGGTACTTCATCTCCTAGGGTTAGGTTTTTGGATGTCTAGGGTTTTTGGCATTCCTTTTTATTGTAAAAAGGCCTTCATAGCCTCATTGTAACCATCTTCTTGCAAATGTGAGTAGTCGTCACATCTCTTCTCAGAGATAAGCTGCCACCATTCTAGCAAGTGTTCCACTCTGTATTTTTACAGTCTCTGTACATTTCTTTCATTAATAGAAATCGTGTATTATTGTATATCTGTATTTATGGTTTCATCTCTGATACATTTATGTTATATTATTGAATATATGCGATATCTCTGTGCATTTCTTTATTATATCTCCGATCTCATTTCGTGCCGAAAATAATCTAGATTAGTGGGATTTCTGAGAAAACCCACACAAATTTAAGCACGATGGCACCACCAAAGGTCAGAGATCCTAGCAGGACAGCGAGGAAAACATGTATCATCGCGAGGTCCCCGCAGCATCCAACAATGAAAGCGAAAAACCATACACAACAAGAGGGAGTGATTGATGTGGAAGCTATCCCTTTCCCGATCATCGAATTGGTGAGCCCTACAGTGGTGGAGGAGCACAAGTCAGCCCCTAGTACAAGAAAAATGGAGATTGACCCATAGAAAATGGTAGAAGATAAAAACCTGACGCAACAACCTAGCATGGAAATAGTTTAGCCAACAAACAAAGAAGATGAGGAAATAAATGAGTCTGATGAGCCAAGGGTTCAATCTGGCACAAAGCCAATGCATCAGGAGAAGATACAAGTAGAAGAGATCATGGAGTAGTACGAGTCTAGTGCAGAAAAGGAAGAGGAAGAGAAAATTTACTAGGAGGCAAGGCCCTCAAGGGTGCCAACAAAGGGGAAAGGAAATAAAACAATTCAAAGGTCACCGCACAAGTAACCACAGGTAACACTTATGTTACCACACATACCAACATGAGTATAGGTTTTACTAGATATTTTAGGATGCATAGATAAATTACGTTATACGGTCCACGATGTAAGAGGCAGAGACAAGTTTCAAAAAATTGAGCAACAAGTATATGTGGAGAGAAGAGGGTTCAATGCGACAGGAGTACCGATACTAGAACCCAAAAAATGGATAATAGGTTTATATAACACAAGCATAATGAACCTGCTAGAGATCTCGCATTTTGGAACGGCTAAGGATGTAAATAAATTTGTCAAACAAATACTGGAAGTAATTCATAAAGGAATTCTATGGTTGGATAGGCTACTATCAATTGATGTCGAGATAATTTCCAAAATAACAGGTGTCCCCATAGATGGTGAGAAACATACGCAGTATCTGGACAACAAGAACAAGGAGAAATCCTTGGTAGAGGAAATGAAGAAAACCTATGGAAAAAAGAGAGGATCTAGGGGGATCATTATAAACAGAATCACTGAACCCACGACAAGGTTAGTGACAAAGATTATGGCTTGTAAATTGCTAAGGAAGTGTCGCAAAGAAAAAGCGCCACCGGGGGTGATAACAGCATTTGCGCAATGCACAAGGGACTGTATTTAGTTGGAGTCCATACTTGTTAAATATATTTCTGGATGATTGTAAAGGCACTCAGGACTTAGGCACGAAGTTCCACTATTTGCGGTTACTCATACTTATTTCTTTAGAGGGATAGAAACACCCCAAATACATCGTATTATGTCAGAGATAATGTGTCACAGCAGAGGAAGTGCAATGGGAAATGAAAGACTAGAAGGAGGAATGGAAGGTTCTAATGGATTCACCAAAAGATAAGAAACCATCAAAAGAGATCTCCTCATAGAAAAAGAGTAACCCAGTAGAAAATATAAGAAAAGAAGTAGTGCACCCAAAGAAAAAAGGGCGGAGCACAACAGCAAGAACACTTATATAGAAAAAGGATTTCCCCAATCTTGTCACACACTAGAAGAACCATGTAGAGGCCATTAATGGAGAAAAACATAGGAAAGATAAAATCCCAGCATAAGAGGGACAAGGAGGGGACATATTAGATACAAATACCTCGATCACAACAGAGAAAACAGATTCAAGGCCACTTAAGAGAAACATTTTACAGTCATGAGGCGCAAGAAAATGAAGGCGCATAAGGAGGTCCCCCAGTATACCATAACACAATATGATGCATAATTAGTCATAGAAAGGGTACAAAACCATACAAGAGAAGAATATGAAGATGCAAAAAAACAAAGAGAGAAGATAATGCAAGAGTTGATAGAGGTCAAGAAGGTCTTGGAGCAGATACAATTCACCAAGGCACAACAAAAAGAAAATACACATCAACAACAAACAACGCAAGAACAGGACATGCCAACGCATACTGAGGAGGAGACAGTATAGATAACACCATTGGCAAGTGAAAACTTTAGCATTATTAAAGACATGCTACAAATAGACGAACACATGGTGTAGAAACAGGTCAAGTACATGGAACAAATGAAATTGGTATTGGATAAGATCCCAACAAAAGAGTTGTATATGTTGCGGATGAGCATCGCACAAGAAGTACAATCAAGAGCTAGCACAAATGATAAAAACTTGGAGAAATCCAAGGAAGAGAAGAAGGTGCTAGAGACAGTTCACAAACAAGTGCATATCAAACGAGAGGAGGAGAAACAACGTGCAAATAAACTGGAGAAAATACTTGAGGAATTATTCCAAATGATCCAAGACAACACACTAGAAGGATAACTCAGCGTGGAAGAAAAGATAAGGAGGATAACACAGATGATGTATGGGTATAAATAAGAGATAGTAGAGTTGTTTGGGAAGATGACACCAACCACTCGTCCAGAAGTTTGATCAGATATGAAGCAACAAGAAACAAAATAGATAGAAAAAATTGCGCTAGAATTAAAAGAAGTAGTAGAGAGATATGAAAGGACCGCGCAGGTTTGGACGAGCCTGGTAGAATATGAAGGGATCTAGTAGATGGATCAGAGGGAAGAAAAGATGAATGTCGTGGTCGAGGATTTGAAGCAGATAAAAAATATGATGAGTATTTCAGATAAGTTAAAAAGTGCGTAGGAGATGAAAAATCTACAAGCAGATCTGAAGACAATCCAAGGGGAAAGAAAAACAAGACAGACTGAGTTGGAGCCTCTCTAGGAGAAAGCAGAGAAGATGATAGTAGACTTGGAGACAGAGAAAGGAACACTGGAAAATTCACACTTAGAGATAATAAAAGTGTTGGAGGAGCACATAACAATGCAGGTGGTGGAAACCCTGACAAAGAAGAGTGTGTAGGCCAAGACACAAGTATATGCACTCACAAATAAGTTCCATGCATTGGATAAATATGTACAATAGGCACACACTTCCTCAGTGGCTTGGGACGAGCCACATGTTTGTGTTGCGGGCCTATTGGAGAAGGTAATTTTGGGGTTCAGCATAGTAAACGAGGCAGAAGGGACCAAGGAAGCAACGCGCACTAGGAAAGAAGGGAAAGTAGCACGACAAAGGGAAAACGAAGAAATGCACACTAGGAAGGAAGGGAAAGCAGAGCGACAAAGGGAAAAGGAAGCAACGCTCCAGGAAAGAAGGAAGATCAACGCAGATTCAAAGCAAGGAAGGTTGGATTGAAGACCAACCACGCAAAAGGCAGTTAGAAAGTGGACAAGTTAAGTCCACTTAGAATTAGGGTTTTGAGTCATGATGTAAGGGTTTTTACCCGCTTTTGTAATACAAATAGAGGATGTATAAGGAAAATAAGAGAGGTCTATATTTGATCATTATCACTTGGTATGAGAGAATCACTTTAAGCACCTTTTGATTTCTGAGTTGAAGTATTTGTTTTGTGGAGAGCTGTGGAGTTCCGATGGAGTCAGTGTTGAGATGTAATTGAGGGTTAGGTCGCAACCTGTGGAGCTTGATGCGATGTTGCTCAGCCTCACCAATACTAAACGCATGATGTAATGCGTGCAACACATGACCTTTTTTATGAAGAATAATAATAAGAATCAGAAGATCTTTGTGGACATAACCCGAGGGAGGTGAACCACGGTAAAAATGTTGTCTATATGTGTGTTGTGTTAATTTTATATGCTTTATGATGAATGAATGGATACATGAATGCATCTGTTAGAGTTTATTTAGAGTGCACACTAGGATAATGACACATAATGAATGTTATTGAATGGATAAAATAGTAGATCTGATGAATGTTATGGTATAATGCATGTTAAAATAAAAGAAGAAGACTAATAGGCCTAACATTCCCATGAGTTCCATCCCATCCATGGTTGCAGACATTTGGGTCATGAAATCAACCATAAGCCATCTCGGGTGAGACTACTTTATGCACTCTATGCACAATGTTTCCTTCTGGTTTACCAAAAGGTTCGATGGTTTCTAGGGTTTTGTTCGAGAAATAAGGTATAACCCGAGTCATCCATACATCCAACATACATATTAGTGGGAAATGGTCCTTATTTAAAGTTTATTCCACCATGGATGGTTCTCAATGCACATGGAATGAATTCAAGTGGTAAAGAATAGGGAGCCATTGTTTTAATTGTCAAACTATCAATTTTTTGAGTTTTGATACATTATGTATGGTGATGAGGGCCGAAGCCATAGTCTTAGGAAAAAAACCATGGTCTTAGGTCTTTGAAATTGCTTCCACAACTCATAAGTCAAATTGACTAGGAGGAGTATGTATGCATTTTAATGAGTTCATAGGAAGCTCAATTATATGCCACAACCATGTTTAAGAGGCATGTATTGAATTAGTAGGGATGGGCATGGAAAGGGGTTAAACATAGTTTTACTTGTTCGGGTTCGAGACATGGAGAAGGGATTAAATCACTCCTAGGAATTCTCCCTCTTTTTCCCATTGTGCACCTCACTCTTCAATGAAAACAACTAGCTGGAATACTAATGGCTAACACCAATGGACTCAATGGGATTTTATCTTGAGACTCCATGAAATTTAGCACAAGAAGCATCTACCAATGGAGAACTTTTATGTTCCCTAACTTTTCATGATAATACATCATGGTTGTGTATTTATCAAGACTTAATTAAAAAGGGATTATAATGTTGAAAGAAATCTCGTCGTAGTGATATAAGATTGGGGTAAGGTAGTATGCAACTTTCCATAAATAATAACCACAAAGTAAAATTATTCCACCAAACATGACACCAAAACCACATGCAATGCTAGTATTTGATGGATGCTTTCACATCCACCCTCGACCTACACTGTAAAACCCCTTAAGAGATTCACAAATTTGGTTGCTAAATTTCAACAATCAATATTTTGTGGTGGCCTAATGGTCTCTTGTAGTGGGAGAAATTGACTCTTAGTATTGCATGGGGTATATGGAGGTAGACTTATGGGATTTAATGGTTAAATCCTTATTTTTTTGAAGGGTTAAATCCCTATTTTCTCCAACTTTTCTAGAAGAGTGATCCTTGTGAGGGAATTGTATTTCAATGAACCCCGCTATCAAGTTTAGATAATTTCAAATTTAATGAAGTCTGTAATGGTTAGTATAACTTATGAAATTTGAAACCATGCAACATGAAAAAAATAGAGGAAATTAATAAGTGGACAAATTCAAATCCTTTCCCACAAATTTTTCATCAAATCATGTAGAAATTTTGTATTACTTATGGGATTTTATGGTTAAATCCTTACTTTTTTGAAGGGTTAAATCCCTATTTTCTCCAACTTTTTGGAAGAGTGATCCTTGTGAGAAAATTCCATTTCAATAAACCCCACTATCAAGTTTAGATAATTTCAAATTTAATGAAGTCTACCATGGTTGATATAACTTATGAAATTAGAAAAAGTTGCAACATGGAAAAAATAAGAGAAAAGTTACAAATTCAAATCATGTAGAAATTTTGCATGACTTATGGGGTGTATGGTTAAATCCTTGAGGGTTAAATCCCTATTTTCTCCAACTTTTAGGGGGGAGTGATAATTGTGAGGGAATTTTTATTTCAATAAAGCCCACTACCAAGTTTAGATAATTTCAAATTTAATGAAGCCTCCCATAGTTGATATAACTTATGAAATTAGAAAAAGTTGCGGCATGGAAAAAATAAGAGAAGAAGTTACAAATTCAAATCCTTTCCCATTTAATTTTTTCATAAATTTGTCTAGAAATTTTTTGCTTGACTTATGGGTTTTATGGTTAAATCATTAAGGGTTAAATCCTTATTTTCTCCAACTTTTTGTGGAGGAGTGATCCTTGTGAAGGAATTTTTATTTAAATAAATCTCACAATCAAGTTTAGATAATTTCAAATTTAATGAAGTCATCCATGATGAGTATAATTTATGAAATTAGAAAACCTTGCAACATGAAAAAAAATAACTAACAAAGTTAATAAGTGGACAAATTCAAATCATTTCCTACTCATTTTTTTTTTGGAAATTTTACATAAATTATAGACTTTTATAATTAAATCCTTATTTTTTAAATATTAAATCCCTATTTTCTCACTTTTCCATAAGAATGTAGCCACAATAAGTTTTAACCCATTTCATGTACACTTTGCACCGTATCTTAGTTTTAAAGTAATTGATCCTCCCACGCCCCCAGAGAAGTTTTGGCCCATTTCACAACTGATCCTCGTACGGCCCATGAGAAATTTCAAGTCCACTTTCCACTTTGCACCGTAACTTAGTTTAGTTTTAAAGTAACTATCCTTCCATGCAAGCTATAGCGTCGGATTTTCTGTCAAAATGAATTCGTCATTGAAGACTAAGAAGTGGACTGCGGGTAGTTTAAGCTCTCCAGATCTCCCCGAAGAGAATCTCAGTGATAGTCAACACCAGTGGAAATATACATTGAAGAATAAGAAGCGGACTGCGGGTAGTTTAAGCTCTCCAGATCTACCCAAAAGAATCTCAGTATTTGTCAGCACCAGCAGACATCTCCAGATCTACCCCAAAAGAATCTCAGTGTTAGTCAGCGGCAGCGGAAATCTACATATCATGAAAACCAGCGGTTTCTCAGTTTGCCTTCTGCTTTATGGAAGATAACGCTTTATATTTTTTTTGTTAGGGTTTTCTTTCTCTGCCGTCTGCTCGACCTAAGCTGATTCTTTATATTGTTTTTTTAATGGCAATGCAGAAATAGCTGGACTGGCAACTATGATGCTTTTATATGGGACAGTACCTGCAAAAGGGAATTGTTACAATTCCGTTCTTAGATTAATTTCTGTCATTTTGATCATTTGGGTGTTGATTTCGTATAACTGT
Organism: Picea engelmannii; assembly: GCA_009831015.1. Classification (NCBI taxonomy): domain Eukaryota; kingdom Viridiplantae; phylum Streptophyta; class Pinopsida; order Pinales; family Pinaceae; genus Picea; species Picea engelmannii. The sequence goes on from ML797481.1 coordinate 296,718, forward strand.
AACACAGTGTCTTAATTTAATATTTTATTATTAATATTGAATCAATGATAGACATATAATGTTAATTCAATCTTTTACTAATAATATTGAATCACAGGTCGACATATAATTTGGGCTTATGCAGCGCAGAAAGAATCGGAAAAATACACGCAGAAAGTGAAAAACTAGATTATACAGCCCTGCTTACTATTCACACGAATGTATCAATATACAATGGTTTACAGTCCTGCATAAAAGCATGCAGACTCAACTACGAAAATA
>ML797481.1:317429-338421 GCA_009831015.1 Picea engelmannii
GGGGTGACCTACTGTTGAGCTGATGAACAGTGTGGTCTAAGGCTGGGAGGTTCGTGGAAGGCCTGCACTTGGTTGGTGATTTCTACAGCTATTAAAAGATAAGTATATCTGAATTATGCTTTAATCATGTTGAGCATGACTGCCCTGTTTATGTATCATGTTTTTCGCTGTGTAAATGAATTTGCTGTTGAATGCTATGGTTTGCTTAATTGCAGGAGTGAATTATATATTTTACTCTCAGATTTAAATGTGTTTAATTGTTTAAATGCATGTGGTTATAATTCCTGTATCAATTATGTAAACATTCATGTATAGAATGGTAATTGAGGGGTTTGGAAACCTGGGTAGTGAATTGGTACACTACATGTCCATACCTTTGATGTCAAAGAATCTATGTTGACATAGTTTCAGAAGTTAGTGCATGATGTGCTTTGCTGGTAACATCAAGTTTGTATAGGCCTCCTGTTCTAACTCCCGTTGCAACAGTTTGGAAGTGGTTCAGCAGATCCTTCACTATGCAATAATTCTTGAAGAATTCAACTTTCAAGTTCTGATCTGTAATGGTGGACACAAAGATCAAATTTTTCTTTATTCCTAGCACATACACCACATTGTGAATGTGACAAAGAGTACCATTCGGCAATGTCACAGGAATGTCTCCATATCCCTTGATCTGATGAGTGCGGTCATCTCCGAGATATATGCTGGCACCATTATGTGTTCTTTAAAATTAGCATACCAATTTTTATTACAAGTCATATGTACTGATGCTCCAGAATCCACAAACCAGGCATCAGAATCATTTGTTTCAGCAGATAAAGCAGCGTAGACACAAATAGCCTAAGACCTCGTGAGTCAAAATTCGAGGGCTCATCAATATCATCACTAGCAATAAATAATCTGAGATCTTGATTTGAATATTTTTCTGCATAATGACATGAATGTGTTCTAGGTTTATTCCTAGCCTCATCACTTTTCTTCTTATGACAGTCTTTAACCATATGTCCAGGTCGACCATAATAAAAACAACTCTTAGACTCATTCCTGTCAGATTGCATACATTGATTTGGAGATCGTCTTCTCTGCAATGATTTGTCTCTCTGCCATGAACCGCCTCTCTGCCATGAACTACCTCCTCTGCCTCTTACTCCTGATCTCCCTCTCCCATATCTATTATTTGACCACAGTGTCAAATATTTACTTGGAGGCTTCAGATTCTTGCGCCTCTCTTCCTCTTGCAGCAAAATACCTGTCAGTTCTTCAAACGTAGGAGGTTTTTCCCTTGCTGTGAGACCTGTTATGAACATATAATAATCTCCTAGCATACCATTTAAGGTAATAGTGACCAGATTAGTGTTGGAAATAGTTTCCCCTATATTTACTAGCTTGTCTTTCACCTCTTTAATACGACCCAAAAATGAACTAACAGATTCATTTCCATCCATCTTAATGCCTAGCAATTTAGTTTTCAGGAAAAAAATGTGATTTGTGTTGCTAGTTTCATACAATGATTTAAGAGTTGTCCATGTTGTAGCAGAAGTTGTAGCTTCTCTAATATGTGGAATTATACTATCTTTAACAGACATGCGCAACAATACATTTTCCTTGTTTTTGCACTTCTCCCAGTCTTGGATCTGTGTTGCTGTCACACCTACAGCTGCATCGGGTTTCAGTTCAGTTCCCTTCGCAATGTTCCAGACACCATAGCCTTCCATGAGTGTCTGCATCTTGAATTTCCAGTTAATGAAGTTCGAGCCATCTAACTTGTTGGCTTCGTTGAGGTAGGTCTCTGCCAGCGGATTCGCCATCGCTGTAATTTAGTCTCTACAAGTGAATCACCAAGGATATGCAACTTTTTGTCGCTTTGCCTTCGAATACCACCGATCCGACTCAATCTCGACTCTCATATTTCTTAAGAGAAAACCTTAAAAACCCTTAACACCACTTTATTATATAAAAATAATATATAAATTTCACATGCATCCACTTGAAATACACATGCATAAACTTATAACTCCCTCTTCACCTTTTTATATAAAAGATTTCCACACAAAAAAAACTTATACCTCACTCACAAAGGAAAAGTTTAAACCTTACAAAGAATCCACTTTTTGAAAAAAAACTTTCACGATTGTAAAATATATATCCCCTTTCTCATTTGCATGCACTTCACAAGTGGTGGCACTCTTTTTCAAAACTCACGCAATCTTCAAAAAACCACACATGCCAAGAAACTCACACTTTACCAAATAAATGATGTTGGCACTCCTTGGAGAAATGATTAGGTGTGCTAGCGCACTAGATAAATTGCAGGGTGAGTGTTAGGCAGAGCAGTGAGCGCTCTCTACGTGTAGAAGGGGAAGTGTCGGCGCAACAACGCTCTTAAAAGCATTTGTGCTCTCTACGTGTAGAAGGGGGAGTGTCGGCGCAACAGTGCTCTTAAAAGAATTCAATGTGAGTGCTGAGGATCAAAAAATTCAATTTTATAAGTGTGAGAGCGTCGGCGCTCTCTACCACTGTATAGGGGGGCACTCTCAAAAAACAAATTCAATATTTTGTTCTTGAATCTCGCCTCAGAGAGAGCTGGATCTCCAACCAGCTCTGATACCAAGATAAAATATGTGAAACAAATACACGGTGAGGCTACGCTCACTTCTCTATTGTTCAATGAAGACGGATTACATCCTTATATAGGAAAAGACTCTACCGAGTTGGTTACATGCAAACCAAAGACAACTAGACTCTTAACTATGAATTGACTCTTAACACGCCTACAACTGACTCTCACAACTGAAGCTTATAACTGGTGCTTACAACTGGCGCTTACAACTGACGCTTACTCCATTATTTCCAAGTCTAAGTTCAGTGAATTTTGGTCGAAATCCAATAATGAATGGTTGGATCTGCAGATTTGAGTGGCTAAGTTTAGTGTTTAGGATTTGGGCTGAATCCATTTATACATTCAGAAATGCAATTTAAACAACAGAAAATAGTAATTTTTTCCAAATTTACATGACCAATTCTAACCAAAAAACTTAAAAAGTAGACCGTTTAGCCAACCCTTAATTTACAGGAGCTGATTTATGTTATATGTTTTTTTTTTTACCATGGGAACAACAACCTCCCAAGAGTATATCCAACAACCCACCCACAAGCCAGATATACCAGAAACTTGTGACTCAGCAGGGGCCGAGACGTCCTGAGGCCCACTGAAGTGGATTTCACCATGAACCTATATCCCAGGGGTCGTCTACCCTTCCAGCCTTGTCACAACGGGCTAATATGAGCATCCCTAGCCCCCGCCGGTTTTGAACTTGTGACCTCCCCGGAGATAACACATGTTCTTAACCATTGGGCCCACTCAGGTGCTCTGATTTATGTTATATGTTACAAGACAAGTACCTCGTTCTCCAAAGGCACATCCAAGTACCGTGGAGTTACTAGGTTTGTCTCAACAACGATAGATCACCTCTAAGTATAGAACAGAATGGAATATTGTTAGTTCATTGAGAACTGGTACATAATAAAAACTTGTACCAGAATATAGAACAAAATAGAAAATTGTTAGTTCATTGAGAGCATTTTTAAACTGATAGGACGTGTATTGTTCTGTACTTGAAAAGGTCCGGCGGAAAATGGCAAGCACGAATAGGAAAAGGCGGCGTCTACAACAGAGATATATATTTCGGAAAATACAGTAAGTTTTTTTTATATCTCTATATCCTGATCATCTAGAAATGGTCCAGCAAATGAGCTGTATGGGTTTTTGGCTTTCACAGGTTCGGAAGAAGAGGCAGCTCGAGCTTATGATATCGGAAACATTAAATACAAGTGCAGGGACGTTGTGACAAATTTCGATATTAACATATATGACATTGATAAGATCCTCTCTGCAGAATGTCTTTCCATTGGAAAACATCAAGATTTTCTCAAACAAAGAGAAACTTCTATCGTACTATACAATCCACAATGTGATAGTAGGAAGATTTCCAACACGATTGCCTCCTCGGCAGTGTCTGATCAGCAGGAAATTGCCTCGGTAGTACCTGATCAGCAGGAAATTGAAACTTCTATCGTACTATACAATCCACAATTGCATAGTACGATTTCCAACATGATTGCCTCGCTTGTGACTGATCAGCAGGAAATCTGGAAATTGAAACTCGAGGCCAATAACATTTAGTGTTAAAAGCCAATAACATTTTATTATGGTCCAAGAGTTTTAGCCTTTTATTATATAATTATGTTTAGAACGTACCCAAACTATGGTTAACTTGGGGTCTCTCTTTAGGGAAGATGCGCTTGATACATGGACTCTAACCAGTGATAATGAAGATGGTCCACATAAAATGTGCATCTTTGTATCATCTTTTGTATTATATGAGATTGTTCATCAATGGGGTTTTTTTTTAAGATGAATGGGTTGAAATCCCATAGTATCAAACATTATATAGAAACTATGGAGGGATTAGTCTTAGTCCTACTCAAGAATTTCCCATGCTACTTACTAAGAAAATACATTAGCTTCATGATGCCTACGGTTTCCCTTGGTATAAAGATGAGTCATGGTGGGAGATGAAGCCATATTTGGGGAATATTGAAGAAACTTATAACAACATTCTGGAAGATGCTATGATTTTAGAGTTGTATGATAAGTACCATGAGAATGATAAAGACATTGATGTTGTGCTTCATTGTATGGAAGAAGTGAATGTGTATATTTCTCATGATACCCCAAAGAATTTCTCATTGACTTCATACACTACTTTATCATTAGATACTTGGTTGGTTGGATGGATGAGTCTGAAAAGAAGGCCACCTTTAGGAAAGGGTATGTAATGATGAAAATTGTTTCATATTATAGAGTTGGGGGTATTAGAATCCATGGGTAATTCCGTTGGAAAGTGTTAAACATAGTAAAATGACCTAAGGGGATAGGACTAGGGATTTATATGAAAAAGGCCTCTTCCACTACTTCATTTGCCATGTCCCTGTATGCATCGAAATTTGACATGGTTAGACTAGGCACATGCCTTGATGGTATGGGAGAGTTTCAAGACTCAAGGATGTATGATTTCCCCACATAATCTTTGAGATCGTCCACATTTGCATCACCCTCTCATTGTCATCATTATGTTGGGTATATGTTATATTCTTTGCATGTGTTTGTGTGGGTGCGTCACGTTCGACAACTGTGTCTACGATCCCTCTAGTAGTGTTCTTTGTGTTGTGTGTGTCGGGTTCAACAACTATGTCTACGATCCCCCATGGTTACACACAGCGTTCGAAACCGGGCGGGAGGCCAACGGGGTTCGGGGGAGCGCCACCAGAAAATATTTTTGGGCGGTTTTTGCTATCTTTAGCGTGTTTCTAAATTAATCCTGGATTAAGGGATTAGGGTTTTGGTATCTATGGAATACCTAAAAACATTGTATATATATTGTATGGTGAATGGTGAAATTTGATATAATGAATATAAGAAAGGTTTTCTCGGTTGAGGGTTGCGGGTATAAATCTATGTGTATTATGTGAATGAGCCATTGATTAATCTATGTTTTGCTTAAGAATCTATATGCATTTCTTTACTTCGGAGGTTTAAAACTTACACATTCATCATTCCCTTCTACAGAATCCTTGTCGGAACTATCTTGAAACTTGACATGGAGCATCTTTGTCGGAACTCTCTTGAAATGTTATGACACTTCCAATACACGCATCACCAATGTCATCTTGCATCGACCTCGCACATTGAGCACTGAATGGGGCCAACGTTGAAATTTCTTCAAACTGTGCATGTATTCATCGAAATTCGACAAGGTTAGACTAGACACATGCTTTGATGGTATGGGAGGGTTTCAAGACTCAAGGATGACTCATGTCCCCACATAAGATTTGAGATCATCCGTGTTTGCATCAACGTTCATAATGGATGTCTCATTGTCAAAATTCGTCGTTTACATATGTATAATCTTTGTTGGAACTCTCTTGAAATTTCATGGAACTTCCAAATCATCCACCACAAATGTCATGCATCCACCCCACATAGTGAGCAATGAATGCGGCCAACGTTGAAATTTCTTCAATATGTTCCTATATGTGTCAAAATATGACATGGTTAGACTAGACACATGCCTTGAAAGTATGGGAGGGTCTCAAGACTCAAGGATGTATGATGTCCCCATATAATATTTGAGATCATCCACATTTGCATCATTGTTCATCATGCACGTCTCATTGCCATTGTTTGTCATTCCCTTCTATAGAATTGTCGTCGAAACTATCTTGAAATTTGACATAGAACTTCAAATACATCCATCCCAAATTTCTTCTACCGACTTGAGTAGTGAATGGGGCCAACGTTGAAATATTTTCAATATTGTTCGTATGCATCGAAATTTGACATGGTTAGACTAGATATTTTCCTTGAAGGTATGGGAGGGTTTCGATACTTAAGGATGTTTGATGTCCTCACATAATATTTGGGATCATCCATGTTTGCATCAACGTTCAATATAATGGATGTCTCATTGTCATCATTCTTCATTTCCATCTATAGAATATTTTTTCGAAACTCTCTCAAAATATCATGGCACTTCCAATACACCCATCGCAAATGTCATCTTGCACCAACCCGTGTATGCATCAAAATTTGACATGGTTGGACTAGACACATGCCTTGACGGTATGGGAGGGTTTAAAGACTCAAGGATGTATGATGTCCCCACATAATATTTGATATCGTCCACATTTGCATCAATGTTCATCATGTTGCACCTCTCATTGTCATAATTTGTCATTCCCTTCTATAGAATCGTTGTCGGAACTATCTTGAAATTTGACATGGAACGGACTATCCATATTAAATTTCAGTGCATGTCAAATGTGAAAAGAGTATCCATGTCAAATTTCGGTGCATACAGAAAAATTTTGAAAAAATTTCAACGTTGGCCTTATTCATAGGTCATTGTTGCCAATCATGTACTCTAGTGCTAGTACAATGTCTTTTAATAGTTGTTTCCTTTAAAATTTGATCGATCATAAAATTAAAATGAAACGAGGACGAGATGAGATGGTATATAGTGTTGAAATATTGTAAGTGAAAAGAGTATTCTATTTATTATTGATGTATTATTCATTAGATCAATCCCCTTTTGTGGATTGATCATGTCAGGTATTGTAAATGACCAAAGCTCCTTTTGTGGATTGGTCAAACCCTAATTGTAATAGTCAAAATAAGAAGTCATCCCCAGAATATATTAAAGGTGGTTATAACAACCCAGAATAAGAAGTCGACCCTACCAGTGAAAAGACACCTTCGTCCGCATGTGCCAGATTGTATAAATAAAGAGGCTAGCGCCTCATTTGGACACACACTCACTTGTTCATCAGAGCACAAGTTCGGAGCAGTTGAAGAATAAAGAAGAGAGAGAGAGATGCATTCTTGGGAGAGGAATTTCTATATTTTTTTGAGTTATCTTTTGGCATTGTATTGACTATCTATATTAAGGAAGTTTTTGTTGGGTTTTCTCCCCCATGAGTGTTTCCTAGGATAAATGATGTGTCTCTTGTGATTGTGTATTTCTGAGTGATCCTATATATGTTATGGTTATCTAGTGAAATGAAAAGAAACCTAATAATAGCTTAAACCTTAACATGGTATTAGAGCTAAGTTGAAGAGAGCATATCTCACAAGAGAAAGTGAAAAACCTCACTCTTGTCGTACATGAAAATTAGGGTTTTTTATTGAAGAAGTGTTTCAGCCCCAAAAACATCTAAAAAAGTGTGCCCTTCCTCAAGGATCACTTTGGCATCCTCAGTGCAACTTTTCAGTGGCTATATCTCCCGGAATGTGAAACCCAAGTTTTGACAAAATACTAGAAGTACCCGAAAACTAGAGTACTAGAAGTACTAGAAAACCAGAAGCACGGTTCAAGAAATTCGTTGATCAAGTTTGAAGGGGTAAAAATTGGTTTTTTCTTAAATCTAACCACACCAAGCTACTTGCCTCACCCAAGCGCACCTCCTGGTATGTTCAAAATTCAATTTTTAGCATTTTCATTTTTTGGTCATTTTCCTAGCTCCAGGTAAAAGATGTTTGAAAGCACTAAGCTTGTTGACAAGCTAGAAGGTGTGGAATTTTTTTTTTCCTCGAAGTATAGGATTGGACTCATTCTGAAGAGAATGACCTAGCAATATTCATCAAAGAAGAAGTACTAGAACCCACCGATGTTTCTGAGAAAGCAAAGCACCAAAAGGACATAATTAGGCCTAAGAGAATCATTGTAGATTCTATCAAAGATCACTTGATTCCTCAAGTGTCTTCAAAGAAGACTCTAAAATAAATGTTTGATGCCCTAACCAGATTATATGAAGGAAATAATATAAACCGAAAGATGAATCTAATAACTCAACTCAAGAATAAAAGGATGCATAAAGGAGAATCGATCCAGGAATATTTCTCCAGAATATCAGAATTCAAAGAATAGATAAAATCAATTGGAGATACCATAGACAAAGAAAAACTTATAATGATGACCCTTAATGGTCTCACAATACCTTGGGATGCATTCATCCAAACTATTTGTGCTAGAACGGAGAAACTAAAATTTGATAGTCTTTGGGAAGAATGTATTCAAGAAGAAACAAGAGTAGCTAGTCGAGAAGCTTTACTATCAAGAGATGAATATCAAGCCCTAGCTACTCATACTAAAGGAGGAAGAAATAAGTCTTACTTCCATAAATAAACCCATAAAGAGTGTCACCCCCAAAACATATTCATACATAAAGAATCTCAACCTAAGAGGTTCCAGAAGAAAAGACAAAGAAAAGAAAGAGACTTCTCATCTTGCCAATGCTAACATTGTGACAAGATGGGACATATTGCAAGACATTGTCCATATAGATGAGAAGAATACAAGAGGAAAAATAAGAGTCACCATTCCCATGCAGTTAAATATGAACAACCACCCATAAAGATGATAAGAGAACGCATTGAAGACTATGTCTTAATCTTGGCCCTCTTAGGATCAGTATCACCTAGAGAGGACACTTGGCTCATTGATAGTGGTGCTTCCAGGAACATGACAGGTCAAAGAGATATTCTCTCTTGCCTTTTAGAAAATATTTTTTTTCAGAAAGTTACACTTGGATATGATTATCAATACCCTATCAAGGGAGTGGGAGAATCAAACTACAAGCTTAATTCAGGGACTCCAATGAAGATGAAGGACATACTCTATGTATTAGCTTTGACAAAGAACCTACTCTCCATATCAGCTTTAGAAAAGAAAGGCTTCAGAATTTCCTTTATAGATGGAGAAGTTCTTATGTGGGCTAAGGGTAAAACCATGAAAGAAGCAATCATCATTGGAAAAGAAGAAGGTGTCTTGTATAAGCTAAAGGGTCACTCATACGTAGCCATGAACCATGGCATTGAGAATCCATGTGAACTTTGGCATAGAATATTATCACACATCAACTACAAGGCATTATCATATGTATGCAAGGCAGTCACAGGTCTACTAGAACTCAAGGTTGACCATGAAGGTGTGTGCAATGGGTGTACACAAGGGAAGAACATAAAGAACCCTTTTCTGAAGAGAGACAGTAAAGTAGGAGTCTTAGAATTCATCACTCAGATGTGTGTGGCTAAATTCCATCATCCTCCATCAGTGGGTATGTATACTATGTATCATTTATTGATGATTATTCTCGTAAGACCTGGGTTTACTTTTTGAAATCAAAAGATGAAGTGTTCAGTAAATTCAAGGAATTCAAAGCCTTGATAGAGAATCTTTCTGAAATAAAGATCAAGATACTCAGGTCAAATAATGGAGTAGAATACACCTCAAAAGAGTTTGCAAACTATTGCAAAGATGTCAGGATTAAGAGGGAGCTCACCACTCCTTACAATATTCAACAAAACAGTGTGTTAGAAAGAAAGAACAAAACTGTAATGGAAGTAGTGAAGACCATGATCTATGATCAAGATCTTCCAATGTGCTTATGGGAAGAAATATAAAAAACATCAGTATATGTACAAAATCGATTATCCCATAGTTCACTTGGGTTCAATACCCCTGAAGAGATGTTCTTCGAAAAGAAGCCATAAGTAAGCCATCTCAAAATAATTGGCTGCCAAGTATTTGTACATATTCCAAAAGAGAATAGAAACAAGATAGACCCTTCAGGAAAGAAGGGAATATTTGTGGGATACTGTGAGGTCTCCAAGGCCTTCGGGGTTTATATACCAGGTCACCATCACATTGAGATCAGTAGGGATGTGGCCTTTGATGAATATGCAACACTCAAGAAATCAAGAATATGTGAGCTTGAATAAGTATATGAAGAGGAACCTGTAGCTCCCAGAATTGTAGAATCAGTGAGGGAGGTTCCTAGAGTTGCATAACCAGTGAAGGAAGTCATAGCTTCCCCTGATGAGGAAATTCTATAAGATCATGACATAGTAGAATCTCAAGAACCTCCTCAGATGACGATCTCCCATAAGAGAAAGCGTGCTTGGGCTAGGGAGATTATTCAATATGGAGAGAAGTATGGTGTTCTCGAAAGAACCATGAGACATGTGAAGAGACCTAAGCCATTCTCCAATTATATGGATTTGATGTGTGATATCCTAGAGAAGGAGCCTATGTGCTTTGAAGAATCCATTCAGAAGAAAGAATGGGAAGATGCCATGATAGAAGAATACCAATCCATAGTAAAGAATAATGTATGGGAAATAGTTCCTACACCGAAGAGTAAGGATGTGGTATCTTCCAAATGGATTTTCAAAATAAAACATGTTGTTGATGGAATTATTGAGAAGTATAAAGAAAGGTTTGTCACTCGTATCTTTTCTCAAAAGGAATGGATTGACTATGAAGAGACATTCACTCCTATAGCCAGATACACTTCGATCAGATCATCATAGCCCTTCCAGCTAAGATGAAGTGGAAGCTACACCATATGGACATAAAGACAACTTTCCTAAATAGTGTCATCGAAGAGGAAGTGTATATAGAACAACCTCAACGATTTGAAGTTGAATACATGAAGACTCATGTCTGCAAGTTGAAAAAGGCTATGTACGGGTTGAAGCAAGCTCCTAGAGATTGGTATGGAAGGATAAACAGTTTTTTGATGAGCTTGGGCTTTACCAAGAGTAAAGATGATTCTAACCTCTACTTCAAGTTTATGAATGATGAGCCGGTAATATTGTTGTTTTATGTGGATGACTTATTCTTAACTAGAGAAGAAAAGCTCATCATTGAATGTAAAAAGAAGCTCGCTGCAGAATTTGAGATGAAAGACCTCGGCCTAATGCATTATTTCTTAGGTCTTGAGGTATGACAGAGCCCAGAGAGAATCTTCCTTAACCAAGGGAAGTATGCAGTTGAAATCCTGAAGAGATTTGATATGTTGGAGTACAAGTCCATGAATACACCCATGAAAACAAAGTTGAATCTTTTGCTCGACACTTCATTAGAATTGATTGATGCCATGTAGTATAGACAAATCATTGGATCGTTCATGTACCTCACAAACACCAGACCAAATATTTTTTTTTTCGTGAACACCTTGAGTCAGTTTCTGGTAGAACTGATACATGTTCACCTAGTTGCTGAAAAACATGTGATGAGGTACCTTAAGGTTACATTAGATTGTGGTATCAACTATGATGGAGATCATGACTTTAGACTAAGTGGGTACACTGATTCAGAATGGGATAGAAGTGTCTCTGATAGGAAGAGCACTTCAAGATGTTGTTTCAATTTGGATCAGTCATGATCTCATGGGAGAGTAGGAATCAATCAAGCATTGCTCTCAGTACAATGGAAGAAGAATACATTATTGTGTGTTCTGCGAGTTGTGAATCCATATGGCTTCGTAAGTTTTTGACTAGTCTATTCAACCTAGAGATAGAAGCAACCACGCTCCTATGTGATAAACAAAGCTGTATAAAGATGACAGAGAACCCTGTGTTCCATGACAAGTCAAAACACATAGAGATCTGATATCATTACATATGTGACATGGTGCAGAGAGGAGCCATAAAGCTCCAATATGTTAGCACGAATGAACAGGTTGTTGATGTGTTGACCAAACCTCTATCTCGTGTAAAGTTTGAGAGCTTTCGAGATAAGCTTGGTATAGTCCAAAAGGACCTCCCTCGAAAGGGGGAGTAGTTTTGTGTTCAGTTTCCAGCCTAGTGTTGTGATGCCAGCCTCGTGCTAATGACATTCCAGCTTGACTTTTGTGTTGAGTTTCCATCCTAGTGTTGTGATGATAGCCTTGTGTTGATGATATTCCATCTTAATTGTTTTGTTGAAATTCCATCTTAATTGTTGAATGGTGTTTCCAGCTTAATTGTTGCATTGAGATTCCAGCTTAATTGTTGTGCAGTGTTTCCAGCTTAATTGTTCTGTTGATATTCCAGCTTAATTGTTGTGTAGTGTTTCCATCTTAATTGTTGTGTTGAGATATCGGCTTAATTGTTGTGTGGTGTTTCCAGCTTAATTATTGTGTTGAGATTACAGCTTAATTGTTGTGTGGTGTTGCAAGCTTAATTGTTTTGTTGTGATTCTAGCTTAATTGTTGTGTGGTGTTGCCAGCTTAATTGTTGTGATGATGTTCCATCCTCGTTCTCTTATGATGATGTATTAGTTTCATACTAATCCATGGTTATGCAGATGATGATATCATTCCAGCTCTCCGTTGTGAATGACGATGTGGATGATGAGAAAAACTTCCAATGATTTATAGATATGCCAGTCAGTGTTCCAAGATGTTATTGATGATGTTGTCCTCTCTCTCACCTAATGTTGTTGATTATGTTGTCTTCTCTCTCACCTGATGTTGTTGTAGAATACCCTTCTTGTTAACGGGGGTTGTTGAAATATTGTAACTGCAAAGAGTATTCTAATTATTATTGATGTATTATTCATTAGATCAATCCCCCTTTGAGGATTGATCATGTCAGATATTGTAAATGACCAAATCCCCTTTTGCGGATTGGTCAAGCCCTAATTGTAATAGGAAGAATAAGAAGTTGACCCAAGAATATATTAAAGGTGGTTATAACCACCCAGAATAAGAAGTCAGCCCTGCCAGTGAAAATACACCTTCGTCCACACATGCCAGATTGTATAAATAAAGAGGTTAGCACCTCATTTGGACAAACATTGACTTGTTCATCAGAGCACAACTTCGGAGCTGCAGTTGGAAAAGAAAGAAGAGAGAGAGAGAGGCGCATTCTTGGGAGAGGACTTTATGTATTTGTTTGCGTTATCTCTTGGCATTGTATTGGCTATATATATTAAGGAAGTTTTCCATGGGTTTTCTCCCCCATGAGGGTTTCCCAGGATAAATGATGTGTCTCTTTTCATTCTGTATTTCTCAGTGATCTTATCTATGCTATGGTTATATAGTGAAATGAAAAGAAACCTAATAATATCTTAAACCTTAACATATAGAGTGGTTTTGTGAGTGATCTTTAAGTATAAAGATGAATGAATGAACTTCTCTTGGTTTCAAGAATAATTTGTTCTCTACTAAACAAGGCCAACCACGTGAAGGTGGAAGCTCATATTGTTAGAATGTAATGGATGTGCTCGTTTAACCATAGACAATATCACTATTGTCACCCAACCATAGGTCGAAGCCACCCCTGGACACCTTAACCTTGACAGAGAATCATTCTGGAAGAAAACCCTAGGCTAGATAGCCAAACAAGATAGTGCAGCTCTCTTCAAGGATAGCACACCAAACAAGAGTAACAAGAGTTGACCAGAGATTCAAAATCATAACCAAGAGATATTCCAAGCCAAAACCAAAATTTGCTAGCTGCAGCCGTTGCAACAATAGATCTCCTCCAAACTTGCACACAAACTTGCCAACTGCAGTGCGCACAAGTGTTTCTTCTGCAGTTCTAAGAATACTAGCCATAATGAAGATTCGCCTCCGATATTTATACTAATTCTGGCAGACTGTCTCGACCGACTTCTCATTCTGGGTAGTAATTCTTTAGTATATAATGTTTCCTTTGGCCGACTTCTTCTCTTGGAGGCTAATAACCTAATACAAGTCATTCTCTTCAGCTCACTTGTCTTCTAGTGTTATTAACCAACTAATTATGGTTTCTTATTGCTTCCGAAAATATTCTATTCTTGTCAGGTTTACACGTGGAGGTAAATACCTCCCGCAACTATCATAATATCAAAACTCCCTCCTAGATAGGGAGGTATTGAAGGTAATGGTCTTGAGAACAAACATACCATTCACCTGGTAACATCAACATAGTCATATAGACTATCTTATGATTAGATCATGAGCACCATCATCACTATCAGTGTCATGAATTGCATCATCTCTCGAAACCATACTCCATCTGAGTAATTAGACATGATGTTGGATAAGTCACTCACTCCATAGAGTGACACAAGATCCATTATTCTAATCCAGACATATGTCCTAGAAGAATAAATGTCCTGGACCATTTTCGATGTAGGAAATCTTTGTCCATTGACCATCCATCTAGTTGATAATCATTTTCAACACTACTGATAGTCTTCAAGGCAATAATAACTATGTCATTCAATAGAACACAATTGTGTCTATCCATAGTAGTACACAACTACAATACAGTGGTACACTACAACACTAAGTAGCACACAGATACTTGATCAGTGACATATAGTCACAATCGGTGGAACACATCCACCACATTAGTATACATCTACTGTCTGGAGACACACGGTCTCCATAAAAATCATATCATCAACCTGCACAAAAAACATTGTTATGATATAAAATGAATCATCTGGGCCATTCTTCCACTCACATATATGAGATATGGAAGAGCATCTTCCCTCAGAGAATGAAACATCAACGATGAGCTATCTGGACTATTCTTCTCAAGAAAAAATGAATAACTATCCTGATTTCTGAGCCTGGACCATTCACCTATCTGGGCCATTCCTTTGACACTAAACAAAGTGCAACCTAGAGAGAATGAGTCTGCCCTAGGGAATGCATGTCCATGATTGTTGAACATGGACCATTCACCTATCTGGGCCATTCCTCTGACACTAAAGAAAGTGCAACCTGGAGAGAATGAATCTGCCCTAGGGAATGACTGTCTGGACCATTTCCTAAGGAAATTATTGTCGTGCACCAACCTCCCAAATGGACCATTCTTAGAAACTGCTCACAATTGTGAGATTCAAAAGAATGACTATTGTAATGTTCCCGACTTAGCTAGTCTAGGAAACACTGCCAATGTGTGTGTAGGATCAAAGGTTTATAGCATATAAATGATCATACAAATAATAAACGTGACAAAGGACTTCAAAGTTTGTATTATGATATCTCTGTGGATTACAAAATGGATGAATGTGGCTGAATAAACTGACAATACTCGACTAGATCAATAGACAAAGGATCTTAGCCAAAATACAAATAAGCAACTGCGGCTGAATAAAATAACAACACTCGGCTAGATCAAAATACAAAAGGATCTTAGCCGGAATACAAATAAGTAACTAAAATATAATACTCGGAATATGGGAGAACTGTAGAATCAATGAAGAATGATGGAATACCTGGATGATATTCCCGGTGACTAGGGTGTGTCTTTCAACACTGAAATCAACCAACTGGTGTATTCCTCTTGGAATACACTGAACTATCTCTCCTGAGATGCGCCTCTTCTCCTCAATGACAAGTGATAATATGCATAATTATGAATTAGGTCGTTGGCCCTTCCTTTATATCTTTCCAAAACCCTAAATAATGTTGAAACCTTAATTCACTGTTGACTTCCAAAACCCTAAATCATTTTTGAAACCCTAATTCACTGTTGACTTCTATTTTTATCTCATAATGACTTAAAAGTGATTTTAACCCGTTTTATCTCAATGTCACTTTCCAAATATAACACCTGTGACTGGAGTGACCTCTAGTAACCTTGTTTACCCCTCTTTGGCCTTGGATATAGTATAACAGGGTGGTTTAGACAATTAAGCCTCCTCTCTGGAGCTCCTATTTGGAAAGGGACATTACAATCCTCCCTTCCCGAAATTTCTTGTCCTCAAGCAATACCAGTCCAGGGTGTTGCAACACCTGCTCGCTCTCCCAAGTAGCATCCTCTACTGGAAGCCCTCTCCATCTAATCAAACACTCTATGATGACCCTTCTCCTCAGTTTCTGCCCCTGAAACTCCAAAACCTCCTCCAAAACTAAACCCAACTATCCCTCCTCATCCAACGGGGGAAACTCCTCTGATGTGTTAATGAATTTTCCCACTGCCTTTTTGAGGCAAGACACGTGGAACACATTATGAATCTTGCTCCCCTCTAGAAGCTCTAGCTCGTAAGAAACCTCGCCTACTCGGCGCATGATCCTATAAGGACCATAAAATTTGGGTTTGAGCTTCTTGGCCCCACTCTTCTTTAGATATGATTGTCTGTAGGGTTGGATTCTCAAGAAAACCAAATCTCCAACCAAAGCTATGCTCTATCTTGTGCCTGTACGCACTTATCTTCTGTCAGTTTTGCGTCGTCTGCAGGTTCTCTTTCAACAACTTGAGGATCTCTTGACTCTCTATGATCTAATCCTTGGCCTTGGGAGCTCTGCTCTCCCCGAATACCAAGTCTACCAAAGTGGGAGCATCATATCCGTATAATGCTTGGAAGGGTGTCATACCAATGGACATGTGGAAGGTGGTGTTGTAGCAATGTTCTCCTAAATGTAACCACTTTACCCACGTTCTCTGTTGTCCTCCTACATAGTTTCTCAAATACCCTTCAACCCACTTGTTGACAATCTCGACATGCCCATATGTCTGAGGGTGATAGTTGGTGCTAGGTGTCAACTCTGTCCCCACCAACCGAAACAACTCTCTCCAAAATGTCCCTATGAACCGAATTTCCCTGTCACTGACGATGTTCTTTGGAAACCCATGAAGTCTGAAGACCTCCCTGAAGAAAAACTCGGCTACCTGAACCGCGCTATACTCTGTCAGTATGGCGTAGAAGTGAGAAAACTTGGTCAATCTGTCGACCACTACATAGTTACAATCCTTACCCTGGACCTTGGGTAAACCGGTGATAAAGTCCATAGATATACCCTCCCATTTCTGCTCTGGAATGGGGAGTGGCTAAAGTAGCCCTGCTGGAAGAGAATGCTCTGACTTGTTCTGCTGGAAAGTCACACACTCACTGACGTGTCTCATAACGTCCTATTTGAGGCCCTTCCATGAGAACCTCTCTCTGACCTGTCTATAGGTTTTGAAAAACCCCTGATGTCCTGTTAGAGGTGAATCATGAACTGCATTGAGGATCTTCTTCTTAAGCCCTGAATCTGGCACCAAGTAAACTCTATCCTTGTAAAATATGACATCGTCAATGACCCTATACTGGTCATCCTATATCTTCCCATCTATCACCTCACAAGCAAACTTGTTCTTGGAATATTCCACTAACAAGTGGCATTTCCAATCTGTTGAAATCTCCATCAAAGAACATGTCACATGTCTCCTTGATAGTGCATCGGCCACAATGTTCTTCTTCCCCTTGACATACTCTATGTCAAAGTCAAATGCCTGTACCTTCGTCACCCATTTCTGTTAGCACTCACTGAGGTCCTTCTGCTCAAGTAAATACTTCAAATTGTTGTGATCGGTCTTGACCACGAATTTGTTGCCCACCAAATATTGTCTGAACTTTGTCAAGGCATGCATGATTGCCAAAATTTCCTTGTCATAAATGGAGTACAACCTCTCAGGTTGACTCATCTTTCGGCTCTCGAATACAATGGGGTGTCCTCCCTACATCAAAACTGCCCTAATCCCTTCTCTGGATGCATCACACTCGAGTACAAATGGCAACGTGAATTCTAGTAGTGCCAACACTAGACAAGTGCCCATGACTTCCTTCATGTGATCAAAGGCTTTCTGTGATTTATTGGTCCATATGAAGGCCCCATTCTTGGTAAGATCTATCAACAGTGCTCCAAGCTAAGAAAAACCCCAGACGAGCCGCCTGTAATAGCTACACAGCCCGAAGAAGCTCCTCAATTCTGTCACATTCTTGGGCGTCGGCCAATCTAGAATGGCCCTAATCTTCTCTTGGTGCACCTATACCCCCTGTGCACTGATGATGTGTCCTAAGTAAATCAACTCTGTCATACCGAACTTGCACTTGGACTCTTTGGCATATAATTACTATGCCTCCATGATGCTCAATACCTCATCCAGGTGCCTCATATGCTCTTTCCATGACCGATTATAGATCAAGATGTCGTCGAAGAAAACCAAGACTGATTTCCTTAACTGATCCCTGAATATATGGTTCATGCAAGACTGGAATGTAGTGGGTGCATTGGTTAGCCCGAATAGCATAACCAATAACTCGAAGTGTCCAAAATGGCATCGAAATGTCGTCTTCTCTATGTCCTACTCTTGGATGTTGATCTAATGATATCCAGAGCGTAGATCAATTTTTGAGAAGAAAACTACCCCATGCAGTTCATCCATCAACTCGTCAATGTGTGGGATAGGGTATCGGTTCTTGATGGTTTTCTTATTCAAGGCTCGGTAATCAATGCACATCCTCATGGTGCCATCCTTCTTCAGAACTAAGACAACTGAAGAAGCAAATGGGTTGTTTCTCGGTCTGATGTGTCCCATCACCAACAATTCCTTGATTGCCTTCTTTATCTCATCCTTGAACCTCCTAGGAAGACAATAGGGGGGGTTGATCATAGGTTTGGCCCCTTCCTCCAACTCAATGGTGTGCTCAAACCCCCTGTCATGTGGTCTCCTTGGTGGAATTGCCTCAAAGACCTATTGATGTCATCCCAATAAATTCTTGATCTCTATATGGTATTGTTGTCGACCTTTTGAATCCTTCTAAGTAGTGATCAAGCATTTTGCGGCATATTCTACCTCCCCATGTCTGAATATTCTCTCCATCCTCTTGGTTGAAACTGTCCTGGGTGCTTCTGTTGACATACCTCTTAGAACAACATTCTTCCCATCCTGATCTTTGAATCCCATTTCCAAGGTTTGGTAGCTGGTAGTGATTTTTCCCAAGGTAATCATCCACTGAACTCCTAACACCACATCTGTGTCCGATAGGTCAACCACATAAAATGTGTCTCTCACTGTGTAGTTTCCTAACTTCATCTCTAAGTTTGGAACTCTGTCTAGACACTCCACTGTGTGGCCATCTGCTACCGCAACATCAAACCCCTCAAACTCCTCTGTATGAAGTGCCCGTCTCGATACTAGTGAAGCGTCGATGAAGTTGTGGGTGGCCCCACCATCTATCATGGAGATTGCCCATTGCCCCTGAATAATCCATCTGATACGGAGGGTATCATACCTAGGAACACCAGAAAGGGTCGCTATGACTCCTCCCTTTGCTGGTTTCCTCCTATTAGCCTGCTCTGGCAGTTGTGGGAATACTGGAGGATGGGCTCCTGCCGATGTCAGTGTTCTACAAGGAGGCTACTCCTCTGTTGGTGCTGAATCCTCCTCTAAACTAGTGGATCCATTGTCTTTCTCCTCCTCCTCAATATCCATGCTGTATGTTGCTACCTCAATATAATGAATCTCTCCCTTTCCCATGCACCTGTGGCCTGGGACCCAAGGATCTCTGTAGTTGAAGAAAAGATTCTTCCTCATAAGCTCTCTCCTAGTCTCATCATCCAACTTCTCCTTGCCCTTCCATTCTTTCTAGAATGGCTTCCTGTCTCGATCCCTCTAGGGCACAAATGGTTTGGAGAAATTTTTAGTCTTTGGCACTAAGTCTGCCAGATCTCAAGTGCAAAGGATGGCATCCTACAAAGTGGGAGGCATGTATGCCTTCACCCATCCTCTCAAAGGATCTATGAGTCCTTCTATGAATAGCATGATTATTTTGGGCTCTGATATATCTGTCACTGCCACAGCTACCCGCTGAAACTCTGTGATGAACACCTCTGATGTGCCAGTTTGTCTCAACTGGGCTAGATCCCTAAAGTATATCTCGGGATCCTTCCTATCAAACCTGTCCATGAGCCTATTTGTAAAATCCCTATAGGAGGTGATGCAACTGTGACCCAATGTCACCAGTCCATGATACCACCACTCGTGTGCCTCACCCTCCAAGTGTAAGGTCGTGAAACTGATGGCCTCTGTCTCAGTCATTTGGTTGAGCTTGTAATACGTGTCTAGCTTCTGTACCCAAGCTCTAGTGGTGTATTTGGATGATCCGTCGAAAGAAGGGATGGTGAGTTTCCCAACTTTTCAGATGAAATCGAGGTTATTTCCCTGCTGTTGTTGTGGTCCTCCCCTATGCATCTCTCTGGGGTGGTTCATGAGTCTGAGTCCATAGTACTCGACTAAGGTCATGTCTTGATGGAAGTCATGACCCAAGGTTGCATACTCACTCCTATACTCTGTAATGTCGTCGGCATGAGTGGGTGGCCTCTGTGCTATCGGTGGCAGTACTGTTGCTGGGGGTTCCTTCTGGAAACTAGGAAACAAGGGTCTGGGAATCCTACTCATAGAGGTGTATGTGCAAGAGGGTGACTGGGATCTACTACCTCCTCCTGATTTCCATTGTGCTGCATGCGGGAATTGTGTATCTGGGGTGCCCACTCTAGCCAATCTATAAACCACCTGTGCCAAGGACTGAGACATGGTCCGTTGACTAGATAACATATCATTGATAACCTACATGAAATCCTCCTCTAGATCTATGGGGGCCTTGCCACTGCCCTCTGGTCTCTCATATATGTCTCCTAGCATCTTCTCTTCCTTTCATTCAGCCTCACGCTCTGTCCTTCTCTCTTCTTCTCTGTGTGCCTCTTCCTCTTCCTCTGAGCTAGGAGGAAAAAGGTGAAAATCAGGCCTATGCCTTCTTTCCTGATGCCTGTTGTAAGTGACATATTCATCACCAACATGTTCATGGCCCTCTGGGTCTTCTGCTGCACTCATTTTCTTTAGTCA
>ML797481.1:338749-382050 GCA_009831015.1 Picea engelmannii
GTGTGTCTTTCAACACTGGTGCCTATGCCTTCTTTTTTTATGTCTGTTGTTAGTGACATATTCATCACCTACACGTTCACAGCCCTCTGGGTCTTTTGCTGCACTCATTGTCTTTAGTCACAGGCTGGTAGGACTAAAGCTCTAATACCACTGTAATGTTCCTGACTTGGCTAGTCTAGGAAACACTGTTAATGTGTGTGTAGGATCAAAGGTTTACAGCATATAAATGATCATACAAATAATAAACGCGACAAAGGACTGCAAAGTTTGTATTATGATATCTCTATGGATTACAAGATGGTTGAATTCGACTGAATAAACTGACAATACTCGACTAGATCAACAGACAAAGGATCTTAGCCCGAATACAAATAAGAAACTATGGCTGAATAAAATAACAACACTCGGCTAGATCAAAAGACAAAAGGATCTTAGCTGGAATACAAATAAGTAACTAAAAGATAATACCTGGAATATGGTAGCACTATGGAATCAATGAAGAATGATGGAAGACCTGGATGATCTTCTCGGTGACTAGGGTGTGTCTTTCAACACCAAAATCAACCAACTGGTGTCTTCCTCCTGGAATACACTGAACTATCTCTCTTGAGATGCGCCTCTTCTTCTCAATGACAAGTCATAATCTTGATAATGATGAATTAGGTCATTGTCCCTTCCTTTATAGCTTTCCATAACCCTAAATCATGTTGAAACCCTAATTCACTGTTGACTTCCAAAACCCTAAATCACTGTTGAAACCCTAATTCACTGTTGACTTCTATTTTTAGCTCATAATGACTTAAAAGCACTTTTAACCCTTTTTAGCTCAATGTCACTTTCTGAATATAACACCTGTGACTGGAGTGACCTCTAGTAACCCTGTTTACCCCTCTTTGGCCCTGGCTATAGTCTAACAGGGTGGTTTAGACCATTAAGCCTCCTCTCTAGAGCTCCTATTTGGAAAGGGACATTACAACTATCCTACGAGGTAGACGAGTCTTCTTGACCACTATTGAGAGTGACTGTCCAGAAGAGAGTTTGTCCTAGACCATTCCCCAACACTGGCCACAAGGAGAATCATTGTCAATGGTACATCAATAATCCATCAAAGCATTTTCATTACGAAAATGATCATTCGATCTGGACCATTTTCTGAACTGGAAAATGCATGTCCGTCAGAAATCTCAAACCACTTTCCGAACTTGAAAGGAACTTCTCATCCTAGACCATTTTTTGAGCTTGAAAAATGACTGTCCATAAATCAATAACAGACCAGTGGTCCCTCCCAACGTGGGATTCATCTCTTCCTTTTTCAATAAGGAAGTTGTCTTCATGAGCTCCAACTTGAGCACACAAACTCTTTCATCTTGGATAGAGGCTGTACCAAAATGTTTGTTTATCTTCTCATATGTGGGGATATATATTGGAGAACCACTTTCTCTTTTCTGGACTTCATCACGGAGAATGTAATGCTTGATCTCAATGTACTTCGGTCTATATAGAACACTAGTTTTCTGGAGTCTTCATATAGCTCTAATCCTCATAGTTGAATTCAACTCTTTTGTTTCGTGCTAGCTCATAACATCAAGGCAAAGGTCAAATTGGAACATATCCAAGTGGTACTTCTTCTTCCATCATGAGGGTTTTTCATGGATTATAAATTCATCATCCTGAGCTTCTCAGTAACCATTATAATACAATATCTCTATTATAGAAAGCTTTTCACCACGCTTTTGTTGTGCATTGGAGGTTCTCCACCAAGTTGTCTTATTTCATCTGCATACAAGGTCCTGTTTCTGGTATACCTCAAAGCCTTGAGGTTTCTTTTCATACATTATTTGTTCAGTTATTATGGAGAACATTCTTTGCATTCATCTGATGTAAAATCCAAACCATGGATATTGTGGACGATATAATCGCTCATGTAGAGGTATGTCTGGTTTACTAGAACAAACAATCATCATAGTATTCTCCCTCCATCTGGTAGAACCTCTAGTTATGAATCTCGCAATTCTTTCATTCATAAATCTTCCATACTTTATTCTTCATCATAACTTTTAGTTCCTCTGCTTGATTTCTTTTAGTGATTTCATATCAGGCTGGTAGTGTTGCGATTCTCGATATAATGACTAGTTGTTTTGGATTTTATTTCTTTCTTGGAATCTTCATGTTCTTCCTCATGTTTATCTTTAGCTCTTGGGTCCATGGATTTTAATATAGATTCCATGCCTTGAAGATTCCAAATTCTTTCTTTCATCATAGGATCATGGATGTGGATGGACAACCAGAGATATTTTAAGGCTTCTTTTCGAAGAAGAATTCTTCTAAAGTCAAACTAAACATGTGTTTCTTTTCATGGTTGCTACCATTGATGTATAATTCATCATCTTCAATGGATCATAGGATTGGCTCCCTCCTAATCCTTTCTTCATGTATGAATGCATGCTCTTCTTTTGGAATTCTGTAATCAACTCCCTCCAACTAAGAGATCCCACACTTCCATTTGCATCCTTATTGCCTTCTACAAAGTGTCATAAGTCCTTTTCCAATTTCCTCTTGATTGTTGAATTATTTATGTCTTTACTTCTTCTCGGTTTCTTCAAGATTGATTTTGATTTTGTCTTATCTTGCAATTGTTACTTATGCAATGGATTCCACATGAATTGTTACTAGGGGTTGTTGATGTACTTCATCCTTTCATGTGTATTGCTTGACTTGTAGTCATTTTGATAGTAATTCTTATCTTGTTATTCTTCCATAGGTATAGTTTCTCTTTGAACATATTATCTTCTAGAAAATAGATATGCAAGATATGTACAAAAAACATGGTATATACAAGAACTATGAAGTGTATTGTTACCTTGTCTTAGAATAAGAAGTATGTTTTGTCCTGCTTGGATTTGTTTGAGGGTTCCCTTTCTTCAGCAACTGATGCTTCGTGTGTTTCCTTCCATCTCTTTAACTCGAGACAATGGTTCTTGTAGTGACCATATTTTCGACAATTGAAGAATTGTATTTTTGACATATCTTTCTCTTAATTTGGTTTCTTCTTAGAGCCAAACTTCTTTTTCTTCCTGAAATCCTTGAACCTTGTTGTGAAGGCTTGATCATTGTATTTTTTTGGGGTTTCTCTTTTTCCCCGATCCTTGAATCTTCTTGTGCAAAACAAGTCCAAAGTTCTTCAAATGTAGGATATTCCTTCATTGTGTTTATGCTTGCATCCCATGTCTTGGGAAGACCATTGAGTACTACATTTACCAGTTCCTTCTCTGAAATGATCTCTTCAATAGATTTTAGTTATTCTCTTAACTGAGAGATTCACACAAAGTATGATGTTACGCTATCATCATCATTCATCTTCATGTCACGGAGCTCATTCTTCAGACTCGTTACTTTTCCATTGTTTCTGACTAAGAAGAGGCTTGTTAGGGAATCATACATTTTCTTAGAAGAATCAAGATGGGAGATGTATGGTATCAGGTGATATTTTATAGAATCCACTATGATACTCATGGAATTTATGTCATTGTCTTTGAACTTCTCCATAACTGCAACGTTCTATGGTTCCTTCTCTTTTCCTTCTTCAATCTCAGGTTCCACAATCTTTCCTTTCACGATATCCAACACTTTATTCTTGGCAAGGATGAGATCAATCCCTGCCTTGCATTATCTGAGTTTAGAAACCCTATCTAACTTGTTTTCTGACTTCATAGAGTAAGTCATGGTTTCTTTGACTTGGTCAACAGTACATTTGACCAAAAACTCAAACTTGACATCTTAGCTTGCTGAGAGTACCAGGAGATGCGCTAGGCTAGAAAGCATTAGTTTATCCGTAAATTAGGTCAATCCCTTCACTTAAGGTGCCTCAACAATAGGGTTATGCTTTTTGCAACTGCAACTGCGCCTTCTAGTAACCCTAGCGGAAATGCTTTGGTAACTTCTCCTACTAGAAACCCTAGTGGCAGTTCTTCAATGAGCTTAGTATCCTTATGGCTATGTTCCCTTACAGTGGTAATACTGAATGAAGGAGGTGTGGGCCCATAACCTATTATAAATTAATGGATGTGCTCTTTTAACCATATACAATGTCACTATTGTCACCCAACCATAGGCCAAAGCCACCCTCGATCACCTTAACCTTGACAGAGAATCATTCTGGAAGAAAACCCTAGGCTAGATAGCCAAACAAGAGAGTGCACCTCTATTCAAGGATAGCGCACCAAACAAGAGTAACAAGAGCTTATCAAAGAGTCCAAACCATAAACAAGAGAGAGTCTAATCCTAAACCAAAATCTGCTAGCTGTAGCAGCTGCAACGACAACTCTCCTCCAAACTTGCACACAAACTGACCAACTATAGTGTGCACAAGTGATGCTTCTACAGTTCTGAGAATATGGCCAGAATGAAGACTTGCCTCTTGTATTTATACTAATTCTAGAAGACTCCTTGGGCCAACTTCTCATCCTGGGTAATAATTCTTTAGTATATAATATTTCCTTTATCCAACTTCTTCTCTTGGAGGCTAATAACCTAATACAAGTCATTCTCTTGAGTCAACTTGTCTTCTAGGGTTATTAACCAACTAATTAGGGTTTCTTCTTGCTTCCCGGAATATTATATTCTTGTCAGGTTTACATGTGGAGGTAAATACCTCTCGCAGCTACCATAATATCAACACATATGCCCCCTCCCCCCCCCTCCCACATCGCTTTCAATTCCCCAATACCCAATATATAGTAACCATGCATAGAAACTACCAAAAAAAAAATGAAATAAAACTTAAAAGCCTGTAATTAACCCACAAAAAACATTATTTAAAGAGAAGAATTCATACAAATTAAAATATCTAGTTACACACCGCATCGCCCAACGCAACGTTTGTATCATCCTTCTTTTGTATCTTCTTCTTGATCATCCAACTCAACACATGTATCAGCATTCGATTTAGAAACAATGTTGAAAGGATTGATGATATCATCATCATCATCAATGTCATTTTTGAGCATATCTTCATCAATATCATCATCAAGAAGTGGAACATTGTCTCCTACGCCTCGTTCGTCTTCTCTGTCTTCTTCATATGTCGACCCATATTATTCCTTCTCTAGCTCTACATCATCTTCTTCAATACCATATTCCTCATCTAAAATATACTTTACTGGCCTTCCTCTTGGATCATATCCAACAACAAATGACCAATCCTTCTTACCTGGAACCTTTGAGTAAAAGACTTGTTCACATTGACTTGGAAAAACATAGTGGTCATTTGGTTTTCCAAAAATTGTTGTTTTAATCATTGGAAATCCATTGGCATGTTGAATAATGGTTCTTTCCTCATCATGTTCATGTATTCATAACCTGTACCATTTGACATCACTAATTTGAAGGAATTAAGGTCACACTCAATTATATCATTCAAAAATCCATAGTATCTATTTTCAAATTCTCAAGGACATCTGTCACTCCTAGAGGAAACATTAGTGACATGGAATACTACAGTTATCCCATTATCAGAAGGTTTTTTGGCTTCACCCAACTGTTTGATGTGAAATTTACGACCATTTTACCACATAGGCTTGTGGTGTTTCAACTGCAATATGCCAGACATGTAAAAGATGCATTGTCAATTAATAATAAACAAAATTATATAACTTGGAAAGTATAATATGAAAAAAAAACACCTAGATTCACATTAATATAATATAAAATAACTGAATAAAATGGGTGAATTTTCTTGCCTTTCCATCTTTCAAACAATATGCTAAATTTATTTCCCTCCACATAATAGTAGAATCTCCATTATGAAGAGCTTCTCTAACCAATTCAGACATTTCTTTCCATGATAACTTACCTCCATGATGTTATTTACATCAATCAATCTATACCTTCATCGAGTCAATATTGTTTGCAATGTATAAATGTAGTGCATCCCAATCTTGAGCAACTCACCGATCAAAAAATCAAAATTCACAAATATTAAATATTAATTATAACCATGGTAAATATTAATAAACTATGAATGAATAAATATTAAATGAGTATGATCATATACAAAAAAAGCAAAAAATATATATTTATTAAAAATATCCACAATTTAATTACCTCTCACTTTCTTCATTGTACCTTTCCCCAACAACTGCTCCCTTTCAAATTTTTTGATGGAGTTCACATCCCAAATGCAATCCACTGCATGCATATCTTGTGTTGCTAATTTAGGAAGATACTGACTAATATACACCATGGATTCATATACCATATATCCCTCCACCATAGAACCCTAAGGATGTGCCCTTTTTCTAACCAAAGACTTCAATGATTTCAAGTGCCTCTCCACCATCCACATTGACCTTATGTTTACAGGTCCACACATTTCAATCTCCTCAACTTGGTGTATGAGGTAGTGTTCTTGTGCATTGAAAAATGCTAGAGGTGGATACTTCTTCATTTCACACATTAGCATACAAATTTCTCTCTTCAAATAATTTATATCATCTTCATGGATTTCTTTCAATGACAACCATCTACAGATTATGATGCAAGAAAATAACAGGTTCCAACAAAACATATAAATACATATTACATTA
This sequence comes from Picea engelmannii, assembly GCA_009831015.1. Lineage (NCBI taxonomy): Eukaryota > Viridiplantae > Streptophyta > Pinopsida > Pinales > Pinaceae > Picea > Picea engelmannii. Next base: position 345,334 of record ML797481.1, read on the forward strand.
CAAGTAAAACACATGTCATTAAGTACAAAAAAAATTGAATTTTTTTTTTCATATATATTGCAGCTACTTACCTCGTGTATTTTCCAAGACCATATATAACTTGTTTGACGTTGTTGTCAAAGTAGTTTGGGAGAGATAGAGGTAGAACATACTCTAACAATAAAAATGAATCGTTAATTGTTCGAAACTAGACAAAAAAATAAAAATATCAAAAAATGTATATGACCAATATATAAATATGAATACTAAAATGATTAATTACCTTAATGAAGGTATGTCAATCATGTGTTTTACCCCGCCAAATTCACCTTTCTTTGTTAAGATATTCTTTACATTTGAACAAAAACCTGTGGGAAATTTAATTTTTTGAATGACCTCTTTTACACCATTGCTTTGTTGCTCTCTTAATAACCATGGAATTTTATTTTGGTATCCATCGTTATTTGATCGTATCACACTTTGCATTGCATGATTGGCTTCGTGAATGTCATTACAAATATTGACAATTTTTTCCTTATCCCTCCTGTCATCTATGATTCACCATAATGTTTCTGTCACGTTCTTCCCGATATGCATTGTATCAAATAAATGAACTATTTTTAGGTCCTTATAGTAAGGCAACCTCATGAATTGAGTGGGATAACATTTCATTCCTCTTGGAAGCCCATTATTACTATCTTCATGACGACGACATTGATGAAGCATAAAAAAAATCAGAACACTATTTATCAAATGCGGTAAAATAAAATGAATAATTAAAATAAAATTTCAAAATATGATTCCATTTACGATAAATAAAAAAAATGCGTACCTAGAGGATTAATTTTGGCATATGCCAACTTCCATAGGCTAGGTGTCATTCTTTGTGGTTTTAGTCCAGTCTCTTGTTTCCCATTGAAAATATATATTTTTAGTAGTACGATACTTATGGTTCTTACAGAGGAAGTTTCTATACTCATCAAAGACCTCCTTCCCTAAACTTTTTGACCGACGAGATTTCATCTTAGGAGCACAAACTGGACATGCAAATTTACTCTTTGTTTCAAGACCTCCAACAGATGGATTAATGTGAATTATTAATATATATACGAAATCATTATTTAAACAACATCCATGATATAATCAATTAATTATATATTATTCAAGCGTGCATTATGGAACGTTACATAACACAAAAATGTGTTAGTCCCAGGGCATCATGAATTGTCCATAAAAATATTCCACTCCATTGAAATCTCTTCTGCACAATTGGTTTAAATATGTCATACATAGTGATGCCCTCCCATAAATTTAGTAGCTCGTCGATAAGAGGCTCAATATACACATTCATATCTTTAAATTCGTACTTACCTAATTGTTTGAAATTACACGAAATTACTGCCATGGTATGTGTTAGGACCCAAAAATGCCCCTTTTTCACTATACCTTTTTCTCATTCAACCTTATCATTTCTATGCTAAAATGCCTACTATAATGTTGCTAAGACCCTTTTCCCCAAGGTATGAATCATTGATCTTGATTTTGTATTCTTATTCACTTAACATGTTTGATTGGTAAAATTTCTCATATTTTACCCATGAATGTTAAACTAATGATCCAATGCATAGAACAACCAAGTTTTGAAGAAAGATCATTGTTGTTACACTAGTTGTTACAACTATGTGCTAGTTATGCATGTTGTTACATGACTACAACAATCGCGCACCTTTCCTGGAAGCTGTTACACCTACTGCAACAGATGCTCACCAATCCTGGAAGTTGGTATATCATTCAAATCTGAATCCTAAAGGCCGATCCTCAAGGTTGTTACACGTTTTGGCTCACGCTGGTGATCAAGATTATTTCCATATTTTGTAATGATGACAGATCTTTTGTATCTTACGAACAACTTGAGAATATCTGATTTGCAAGGTTGTTCTAAGTCCGTTTGAACTGAATGTCTCTGTCTTTAAATAACATAGATTTATATAACCATTAGTAGGGAAGATTAGTTGTGGAACAGAGAGTGAAGTGAAGAATTTTGTATCTGAACAATTTGGTGATTTAATAAAGAAAGTGATTTGAGTTTCTCTAACCTACTGTAGTATTTTTTAATGGATTCAGTGAGAAGGAACGGGCCCACCTTCCTCACAAACTCCCCTCTATTTTGAGTTTTAGATTAACTGAATCAATTTGTGTGAGTTATTTGTTTATCATTTCTAGAATACATTTGTTGTTACAGTTCAATCCCTTTCTGTTAAATGTGCATCAGTGTGTCTCATGAGAGTTAGAATCAATAGTTGGATACTGCTAGAGAATTTCTTTGAAAGTTAATTCCTTTTCTGCATTAGAGTAAATCTCTATTTTCAAGCAAAAGTAAATAGAAGTGTGAATTCCATTTATGCAATTAAGTAGACTCCCTTTCATCAATTAGCACAAAACTTCCTTCTGCAAGATTAATATATAAAATTAGAATAGATTAGATAATCCAAGATTCTTATACACTCATCAAATTCTACTACTGGAAATTAGATTTCAATTATGAAAGTGTGATTTCAATTCTGCAACAATAGATTAGAACTCTAGTCATGTCAGTAACTTGTGTTAGTGTTCATCCTTTCAATTCCGTTTCTTTTAGTGTTAATTTACCTTACTGCAATTGATTAGTGTTTTCTTTCATAATCTAGCATAGACTGTGAACAATTATCTTGTAAAAACAAAACTTAGTTGGGTTTGACAATTCATATTAAACACCTTAATTATCTATCTATTTAGACAATTAAAGTGCCCAACATTTTGGCGTCGTTGTCGAGGAAGATAATTATAGATTTTTGTAAGAACATTAGTTTTATTTTCTTAGGAATGAGTAGTCTTCGTGAATCAAGGAACAAGAGGATGTATCCCCAAAGCCCCAAAAATACTAACCTTAGAGGTACCAGAGGACATGGTGGAAGGAATCTTGTTCTTGGAAGGCCAACCTCTGTTGATGAGATTATAGCCAGAGCATATTTCTCTTCGAGATCTATCTTTCACCCTTCAAATCCTCCAAGAAGACATATTCCTCATTCATCATAACTACCCTAGTTTGAAAAATCATTTTCATCAAGGGATGAAGCTGAATATTTGTCACCAGCAAGTCAGCACACAGCACTGGAGAATATTGAAGATCAAGAAAGTGTAGCTCAGAATAGGGAAAAACCAGAGGAAGATGTTTATCAGATAAACTAACAAATATTCACTAAATATGTGTAGGACGTTTTCTGTATTGATTAGAGAGAAAGAGAACGTATGGAAAATCAAGGAGATAATGAAGAAGAGTTCCACCGTGAGAATCCAGCAAACAATGAAGATCAGGAAAAAGAGGAAAGTACTATCTCTACCCTGTTCTTTCCTATTACTAATATTCCAACAGGAATAGTTCATATGAAGAACATACCTCTCTCAACCCTACCAAATATTCTATGGATTATCTATTGAGGATCCAGATGAGTTTCTGTTTGAATTTGATATTATGTGTAGAAGCTATGACTACACTACCACTGCGCATAAGCTTAAATTATTTCCATCTACATTGAAGGGTAACGCGTTAAGATGGTCCATGAGCCTTGGAGGAGAGAATATTTCAACATGGGGACAAATGAGGGAACTTTTTATGAACAAGTACCAAGATTATTGTCGAACGAGGGAACGAAGAGAGGAACTTTTCAAGATGTCTCATAAGGAGGATGAGACCCTTGAAGATTTTGTGGCGCAACTCCAATATAATCTACAAAGTTCTGGACATCCGTATGTGAGTAAGGACATTCTAAAAACTATTTTGCTAAAAGGAGTTAGAGATGATTGTTTAGATATGTTGAATATACTTGGCAAGGGAGATATATCTAAGGAATCCTATGAATACATTGTAAATATTTGTAAGATATTCTCTCGAGGATCTACAACGAATAAGTCAGCTAACAGGGATTCCACTTTTTCAAGGGTACAAAAATCAGCCAATGGTGGGGCAACAAGAGTAGAAATAGGTAATCTATTAGAAGATTTCAAAAAATAAATGATTAACTCTTTTGCTTCAAAAATTGACACTCTGTAGGTCAAACAGAAACAAGAAGAATCAGATCAGGCATTGTCTGTTTTCTTTTCTAAATGCAGAAAGAAACATCCACTAAGGGAGTGCCCACTCAACAGTGTCTAGTTATGTCTTATTTGTGAATTAGATCATGCCACTGACCAATGTCCCTCCCTACCAGGTGTAAAAGTATCAATGAAGGCGACTAATGAGGAAGCAGAGGATACCTATCTAATAACATAGAGAAGACAATGGCAACTACAAGGTCAAGGTTCAAACCCTCAATTCTCTCCTGCAACACTTAATTATTGGAATAATGTGAAGAATCAACTTCAATATGGCCAGATGAATGCCCCCCCTCTAAATCAGATGCCACCTCCTTATCAGGATCCCAATGCATGGGTACCTATGCCCCAACAACAGAATCATCATGGGAAATGGAACCCATATTAGAGAGGCCCTCAACAACAACTTACTTATCAAAACCCTCACCATCACAACCCCTATCAACAACAGTTCCAACCCCAGTACTAGCAGCAACAACTGTAGCTACCTCCCAATGCCCCACAGAACAATCCTCCCTTACGACCTCAGATGCACGTGCAACCTAACCCAAATCCAAATAATAAGGTCGTTCAGAATATTGATATACACAATGTGCCAACTCTGTCTATTACCCCTATGCCTTGTGATGAGATACAATTAAGATCAGGGAGAATAGTCGAGGGAATAATTGAAGATGCTCCATCTTCAGAATCAGACAAGGAATCAGGGGAAAAACCATCTACTGATATAGAGGAAATTGACGAACCCATCATAGAATTAGCAGAACCCCCATTCCCTAAAAGATTGGAAATTACCAAAACTATGGAATTACCATCCTTCAATCTCTTAGGAGAGGTGAAAAATATGCATGTTAAAATTCCACTATTGCAAGTGATCAGGGATGTCCCTATTTATTCAAGAACTGTGAGGGGCCTCTGTATCAAAAATCTTGGAAGGAAACCTCAGGATCCCCTCACAGTACACGTAGTGGGAGAATTGTCTAAACTGATGTTAGGAAAAATCCCACCTATTAAATATGGCGACCCAGGAAACACTACAATCACTATCAAAATTGGATAGACATTTATTCCTGATGTGCTAGTAGATTTAGGGGAAGCAATTAACATTATTCCAATAGATACGACTCAATTGCTGCAACTTAGAGACCAAGTCCGTCCTACTCCTACTATTTTAGAGTTAGCTGATCATTCTACTATTAAACCAGAAGGAGTAATTGATGATCTAGTTCTTTCAGTTGATTCATGTGAGTATCCTACTAATTTTGTCATATTGCAAACTAAAACCAGTCTGGGGGGTCATCCTCTAATTCTAGGAAGACCATGGTCAGCTATAGATGATGCTTTCATTGGTTGTAGATCTAGTTCAATGACCATCTCTGATGGTTATGATACCAAGAAACTTAACATTTATCCTCATGCTACACCCAGTGTGGAACCCGAAAGTTCCTTATGGATGGACCTCGAGGATGAAAGCGCTCTACCTGTGCTAACCATAGGAAAATCCCTAAGTTTCAAAGATGAGATAGAGGATGAGATAATAAATAGCTTTATATGTGACCCCTCTGTTGTTACACAAAACACATATCACTGATTGAGTAGAATCTTTGATCCTACCGCCCAAGAAGGAGTGAGCCCAGAGATGTTCTCTGAAACTTTTGTAAACCAAGTTAATTCAGTTGTAACAATAGATACTGAAATGAATGAATTATTTCCTAAATTCAATTATAAGAACATCATTGTAGAAATTGAACCTAGAAAAACCCTGAACATAAATCTTGATTTATCTTTTGCTGAAAATAAACGTTTGATGAAGTTATTGATTGAACATAAAGAAGCATTTTCCTGGGATTACATGGATATGAAAGGAATTTCCTCTAAACTATGCACCCACCATATATACATTAAGGAAGAATGTTGACCCATTTGCCAACCCCAAAGGAGGATGAACCCTAATCTTAAAGAGATTGTTAAAGAAGAACTCTAGAAACTTCTAAATGCCAGATTCATATACCCTATATCAGACAGCGAGTGGGTTTCACCATTAGTTATTGTGCCTAAAAATAATGGTAAATGGAGAGTGTGTGTAGACTATAGAGCCATGAATAAGGCCACGTAGAAGGATCATTTTCCTCTGTCATTTATTGATCAGGTTCTAGACAACCTATCTGGGAAAAAATCTTTCTATTTCCTAGATGGCTTTAGTGGCTATAACCAGATAACCATTGCTCCAAAAGACCAAAATAAAACCACCTTTACCATCTCTTGGGGTACATTTTCCTATAAGGTTCTCCCATTTGGCTTGTGTAATGCACCAGCCACTTTCCAGAGAGATGTAATTGGTATATTCTCTGATATGGTGAATGACTGTATGGAAATATTCATCGATGAATTTAGACCTTATGGTACTAATTTCAATGAAGGTTTATCTAATATGGAAAAAGTACTCAAAATATGCATACAATCTCATATTTCTCTAAGTACATAAAAATGTCATATGATGATGAGAGAAGGTGTGGTGTTGGGACACTTCATTTCTTATGCAGGAATCCAGGTAGACCCAACCAAAATCTAGGTAATTTTGGACATTCCAACTCCATCAACTCAGAAAGAGGTAAGAATCTTTTTAGGGCATCTTGGATATTACAGGAGATTCATTAAAAAAAAATCCAATCTTGCCTCTCCATTATTTTTTCTATTGACAAAAGATGTTGACTTTAGTTGGACTGACAATTGTGAATTATCTTTTGCAGATATGGAACATAAATTGTCCACAACTCCCATTTTGAGAGGGCCCAATTGGGCTCTGCCATTTCACATTTCTTCAGATGCCTCAGATACTGCAATTGGTGCAGTCCTTGGGAAACAGGAGGACAAATATACCTATGGTATCTACTATATCAACAAGAACATGGCTCATGCTGAGTTAAATTATACAGTTACAGAAAAAGAATTATTGGAAGTATTTTATGCTATCAATAAATTCAGGCATTATTTCACTGGTTATTCTACTTTTATTCATATTGATCATTCAACAATAAAATATTTGATGAATAAACCTATTACTAACGCCCAAGTAACAAGATGGTTGTTATTACTACAAGAATTTGACATCACTATAGTAGATAAACCAGGAAAAGAAAATGTGGTTTTTGATTTTCTCCCAATATTGAATATAAATGATGATAATTCACCTGTAGATGATTTCTTTCTAGATGAACACTTGTTTGCAGTATCTAATCACTCACCTTTGTATGCATACATTGCTAATTATTTGGTTGCGGGGAAGGTACCTTCCCATCTATCTCCCCAAGAAAGAACGAAGATAATTTAGAAGAGTGTTTGGTATAGTTGGATAGGAGGATATCTTTTCTACATAGGCTTGGATCAAGAAATCAAGATATGTGTGAGAGATGATGAAGTTTATGATATGATTAAAGCTTTCCATGATGGCCCTTGTGGGGTTCATTTTGCTGATAAAAGGACTGGGCATAAATTTTTGAGGATGGGCTATTTTTGGCACACCATATTTCAAGATGCAAGGAAGTATGTCCAAGCCTATGAAAATTGCCAACGAATGGGCCAACCAAATCATAGGGATGAAATTCCTCTCCAGCCTCAAGTGGTGTTAGAGCCTTTTGAGAAATGGGCCATAGACTTTGTAGGGCCCATTAACCCACCTTATAATAAAAAATTCTATATATTGGTCTGCACAGATTACATGACCAAGTGGGTAGAGGCAAGAGCACTCATCAAGGCCTCAGAAGAAGCTGTCTTAGAATTTTTATTTGAAGATATATTTGTTAAGTTTGGAGTTCTTAGAGAGTTAGTAACTGATGGGGGACCACCTTTCACATCAAATAAGTTTGAATCCCTACTCAAGAAATATCATGTTTTTCATAGAACAACTTCTCCATACCATCCCCAAGGTAATGGGCAGGTGGAAAGTACAAACAAAGTAATAGAATCCATTCTTACTAAGACAGTCAGGGAACATTGTAGGGATTGGTCTGATAGATTGCTTGAATCTCTATGGGCTTATCGAACCACTTGGAGGAACACAACTAGATTTTCTCCTTATGAACTTATATATGGTAAGAGCCATGTTTTTCCGATTGAGTTCGAGATCAAAACCCTCAGAATTGCATTAACAGTCAATCTAGACTTGATTATGGAACAGAAGGTCAGACTGCATCAGCTAAACAAGATGGATGAGAGCGTTTGGACGCTATTCATCAAACCACTGTGATTCAACAACAAAGAACCAAGTGGCATGACCAAGTCATGAAGAAAACGTTATTCAAAAAAGGAGATTGGCCTCTGTTGTATGATTCTCACTTTAAAGAATTTCAGGGTAAGTTGCATACAAGATGGTTGGGACCTTACGAGTCAGACATTGTTTTTTCCCAATGGGATAGTCAGATTGGTCACTACTGATGGATCTAATACATAGTTACTTGCAAATGGTCATCTCTTGCACCTGTATCAATGTCCACTTTCCAAGGAAGAATTTACATCCAGATGTACAGTTGATACAGATTATCAATTTTTAAAGGGAAATGAGCTTGACCCTTCTCCTTATGAACCTTAGAAATTTTTTCTTTTCAATAAAACCTTGTATATAAATAAACTCTGCGAATTTGAATATTTTTGTTTTTCCTTAAAAATTTTATGTTTTTCTAATAAATTCATCCTAGAAGGGTGTCTGAGAGTTACTTGTGTGCAGATGGATTGATCAACAACAAGGTAGACTACAGCGAAATAAGTCGAAGGATTAGTTTATGGAAGTTGAAAAACTTCCTAAAAACTAAGTCATTATGTGTTCAGCTGGGTTACATGTTGTTACACCTCTTTTCGACAAAATGGTCACTTTACATGTTGTTGCACCATTTCCCCGACTATTTTGTCTTACATGATGTTACACCTCTTTTTGACAAAATGGTCACTTTACATGTTGTTACACCATTTCCCCGACTATTTTTTCTTACATGTTGTTACACCTCTTTTTGACAAAATGGTCACTTTACATGCTGTTACACCATTTTCCTGACTATTTTGTATGATATGATGTTATACTCTTTTCCATCAAATTGGTCGATTTACATGTTGCTACACCTAATTCCAACATTCCGACCAAAATACATGTTGATACACCTACCGTTGTTATTCCTTTTCACTATTTTACATGTCGCTTCACCCATTTTTCGCATTTCTGCCATTTTCCCATGCTGATACTCCATCAATCTTTCCCGCTCTGCTATCTTGCCATGCTGAAACACTGTTGTTTTGTCATTTTCGTTGCTATCTTTTCTTCTCTCTCTGCCAGAAGATGTCACCTCATCATTAAATTGACTCCACATCCTCATATTTCTAGTTGGTCGATCAAAGAAATGACTCCACCTATGCTCCAATTGTCATATCATCATTTCTCACATTCCAGAGCCATCTTTTCATTATTACGACTATTCCACGTGAATCAAATGGCGATTGGATAGTGTGTTTATTCTGACAGATCGGTTCGTGTGGTAAGTTATGAGGTACATGACTAATATACGTGTCAAAGTGATGTAGATATGGAAGCAAGTTTTAATGTTTACCTGACGGTTTTCCTAACTTCATTACACCATGAATCAATTAGATTAGTTGGGGGGGAGAGAAAATCTAAGCCGTCAAAATCCCATTTTATATGCACCTCTACCACCTTTCAACCACGCTTATTTTCGCTAAGACACTGTGTTCTTTATGCAATCCTCATTCAAACTTGTTGTGTCTCTAGTTTATGTGTTGGTCTCTCCTCCTTTGTTCCTATTAAGAATCTAAAACGATGACATGGGAGGATCAGCTGTGAGATATGAACCAGAAAATCCAGATGCATTGCTGCTACACCCAAATGTTTACAAAAAATTTCTGCAGGCTGGATGGATTTCTTATTTTGAGAAGTTGCAGGGGTTTAATGAAGCAGAGGTATTGGAGTTCAGTCAGAATCTCACAAAAGGGTATTCGATGGTGCACGGGGTGAGGATTCTAGTGACAGAGGAAACCGTGGCTGTTGTGACAGGGTTGACAACCACAAGAACAAGGTGGTTTATCAGAAAAGCACATCTTCCCAAAGCACATAAGGGTTTTCTCATGGACGATGAGCAAGTTCAGACCAAGGGCCGAGGTGCAGATGTAATTTCCTTACCAAAACCATGGGGAAAGCATCAGAATTTATAAAAAGGTACATTACATGCGAGGGAAGATATCAAGTAGTTTATTTATGATTTTATCTTACTATCACATTTAAGACATCAAAATATAATAAACATCCCTTATTACCTTCTTCATTCCTTGCATAATATGTCTCACTTTTTCAAAAGATCAAAGAATCCCAAGAATTTTCTTTCCTATCACAGACTGATAGGGATGTTAATTCGTAAAGGAATGGGAATTCCTAATGACACAATACCTAAAGTGGCAGAACAACCAAATCCCGTGCCTGTTGTTACGGCTGACCCAGAAAAAATAAACCCAATACCTGGAACACGTCATGAGCCTCAGCCCCCCATCTGCACCAGCAGTTAAATACCCCATTGTAACTTCTCGTAATTTGACTCAGAGAATAAAACACAAAACCAGAAGCAACTCTAATACCCCTTAGAAAAGAATCAACAGAGTTGCACCAAAACAACTAAACCCTATGCCTACAGTTTTGATTGAGCCAACAGTTGAAAACACGATCCCTGGACCAAGTCATGAGCCTTAGCCCTCGGCTGTGCCAGGAGATAAAGACCCCACTGTAACTTCTCATAAGTCAACTCAGAGAAGCAAACGCAAAACTGGAAGCAACTCTAGCACCACTCAGAAAAGCGTTGACAGAGTTGAACCAGAACAGCTAAACCCTATGCATGCAGTTGTGATTGAGCTAGCAGTTGAGAACACAACCCTTGGAACAACTCATGAGCCTCGGCCCTCAACTGAAATAGCTATTTTTGAAGAGCTCCCTCCTACTCCTAAATATAAGAAAAGGCGAACCCATGCTTATGTCTCTATTTTACCTAGGAGGAGCACTAGGTCAGCAAGGTCTACTACAACAGCAGTTACAACCCCCGCTGTAAGAACCAATATGTTGACTTCATATCCTATTGAATGAGACGAACCTCAAAACTCGATTGTTGCTGCGACAGAGTGTCCTAACTTTTCTTATGCTCAGACCCTACCCGACTTTGACATCAATAATACAACCATGAGTGAGCCGCAAAATGATCCTATAGAGATATGTATACCAGGTTTTACCTTGTGCAAGGAACTTCAAGAAACCATTTTGTCAATTCAGGCCGAATGTCAACAAATTGCAGCAGAATCATCGTCTCTGCTTGATGATTATGTGCATCACTCGTCGAGTGACGAAGTATAGATTATACAAGACCCAATCATTCCAGATTTTCCTCCTTGTGTGGTTGTTGAAGAACGCCCCCCTTCTCCTAAAGCAAAGAAAAGGAAAACCCATATTTTTGTCTCTACTTTACCTAGGAGGAGAACTAGGTCAACGAGGTTTACTAAAGAAGTAATTGGATGGAAGAATATGGAACAGGAAATACCCATTCTTCGTCCATTATCCTCCATTGATAAAGAAGTGATTGTTACATAGGTACTAGTCCCTTCCAACAACATGTCTGAGACACAAGAACCAACCTCTTCCCAAAACTTAGTTGTTACACAAGAACCAACCTCTTCCCAAGACTTAGTTGTTACACAAGAACCAACTACCCAGGAAGAGACTATCCCATAAGAACCAGTCATGCCAGAATTAGCTTTTACATAAGAGCCAACTTCCTAGGAACATAATGTCGCACAAGAACTAGTCATGCCATAATTAGATGTTACACAAGAACTAGCTGCACAGGAACAGACTGTTACACAAGAACCAGTTATCATGAGTGTATCTACCACACAAGATCAAGTTACACAAAGTAGTGAGGATGTACCACTTTCTCATTTGTTTTCTCAAATTGAGAAGAAGATAAAGCATACAAAAAAATCCAGGATTATTGAACTAATGAAGGAAAATATAAGACTGAAAGCAGAGTTGGATTCCCTAAAGAAGAAATTGCAGGTCACTCGACATAAAAACCCAGACGAGATAACCTTGGATATATTATCACTGACAAAAGCTATTATGGATCAAAATAGATAGCACATGTGTTATGAATGTGGTAATATTTATTTTCAAGCAGGGTATAAAATAGTGAAAGTACGAGTCGTTGGTCATAAGGAAGAACTGACCAAATTCTCAGTCAAGAAGGAAGAAGGTATGCGAACATGTAGGCATCAATAGATGGGACTCGGGTTTCATTTTCCCAGTTTTTGGATGGCTCATTCAGAGTATACACAGGGGTCAAAGGTCTCAAAAGCTGTCGTCTGGAGATGGCAAGGAGTAGTGGATTCATACTTTCAGAAGAATAATCCCATGCTAGTTTTGTCTTAGCAATTTTCACTGGAGGAGTCACTTTCATGACTCAGCTTCAGAGTAAGTCTTGAATTTGGATTGCATGAGGACATCCAATGTCTGCAGTTGGGGGGGGATGTTAGGACACAGAAATGTCCCTTTTTCACTATACCTTTTGCTCATTCAACCTTATCATTTCTATGTTAAAATTCCTAATATAGTCTTGCTAAAACCCTTTTTCCCAAGGTATGAATCATTGATCTTTCTTTTGTATTCTTATTCACTTAACATGTTTGACTAGTAATGTTTCTCTTATTTTACCCATGAATGTTCAACTAATGATCAAAATGTGTAGAACAACCAAGTTTTGAATAAAGATTGTTTCTGTTACACCAGTTGTTACAGTTGTGTGCCAGTTCTGTATGTTGTTACATGACTAAAGTAATCGTGCACCTTTCTTGGAAGTTGTTACACCTACTGCAACAAATGCCCAATGATCCTGGAAGATGGTATATCATTCAAATCTGAATCCTGAAGGTCGATCCTCAAGGGTGTTACACGTTTTATCTCACGCTGGTGATCAAGATTATTTCCAGATTTTGTAAAGATGGAAGATCTTTTATATCTTACGAACAACTTGAGAATATCTGATTCTCAAGGTTGTTCTAAGTCTGTTTCAATTGAATGTCTTTGTCTTTAAATAAAATATATTTTGTAACCATTATTAGGGAAGATTAGTTGTGCAACAAAGAGTGAAGTGAATCATTTTGTATTTGAACAATTTGGTGATTTAATAAAGAAAATGATTTGAGTCTCTCTAACCTACTATATCCTTTTCAAGTTGATTCAGTGAGAAGGAAAGGGCCCACCTTCCTCACAGACTCCCCTCTATTTTTAGTTTTAGGTTAACTGCTTGAATTTTTGTGAGTTATCTTTTTAGCATTTCTAGAATACATTTGTTGTTACAGTTTAGTCCCTTACTGTTAAATGTGCATCAGTGTGTCTCATGAGAGTTAGAATCAATAGTTGGATAATGTTGGAGAATTGATTTGAAAGTTAATTCCTTTTCTGCATTAGAGTAAATCTTTGTATTCGGCAAGGCCCCATATTCTTCAATTTTAACTTATTGTAAGTCCCTATAGGAAACCTTTCCTTTCTAAAATATACCATAACCAAATAACCAATTTGGAACTCCACCTGTCTCCTTCACAGTTCTTCCCTTTTCTTATACTTACTACTGCTTTCTTGTAACTTTTGCTTGACATCCTCTTGCAACTTCTACATGTGCTCTACAAAATCCTCATCATATGCACTCCTTAGCTCTTGTTTCCCCATATTTTTGAGTTCATATACTCCCCTTGGATGCATTCCATAAACAATTTTGAATGGAGTCATTTATGTACTCCTATTAGGAGTGTCATTATAAGAAAACTATGCCCGAGCAAGTGCTAAGTCCCACTGTTTAGGCTGATCATACACCAGGCTCCTCAAAATGTTCCTCAAGCGCATGTTTACCACTTGAGTCTATCCATCATTCTATGGTTGTTAGGATGAACCAAAATTGAGACTTGTACCTAATTTATTCCATAAATTTCTCCATAAGTGACCAACAAACTTTGTGTCTTTATCAGAGACAATTCTCAATGGTATACCATGCAACCTTACTATCTCTGAGAAAAACAAATTTGCAATATTAGTTGCATCATTAGTCTTCCTACAAGAAATAAAATGTTCCATTTTGGAAAACCCATCTACCACCACATAGATAGAATTATTTCCCCTTTGAGTCTTTGGTAATCCTAAAACAAATTCCATGTTGATAGAATCCCAGGGTCTTTTTGGAATGGGAAGTGGCTAGTACAACCCTGTATTTTGAAACCTTCCCTTGGCATGGTGGCATATCCTACACCTTTCAACAAATTTCTTGACATCAATATGCATTCTTAGCCAAAAATAAATTCATTTACCATAGAATAGGCCTTTTCTTGTCCAAAGCATCATGATAGTTCTCCACTATGTTTTTCCTTAATAAATTTTCCCTCATTGAACACTTAGGAATGCACAATTTACTATTGTTTAACAGAAAACCTTTTTGTATCATGTAGTCCAACCATTGGCTTTTATTGTTACTCACAGGATTCTCACAAGATTCATAAATATTCTAAAAATATGCATCTTCTTTATACATGGCAATTAACTCATCAAATCCTACGATGTTGACCTTAAATTCTTGTAAAATCAAATTTACCCTACTCAAAGAATCAACAGCATTATTGGATTTACCACTTGTGTGCTTAATCACAAAGGTAAAACTTTGTAGAAATTCAACCCACATAGCATGCTTCCAGTTCAACTTTAGGTTGACTACTTATAAACTGCAGTGCATGGTTGTCAGTGTACAACACAAATTCGTTAGGTATCAAATAATGTCTCCATTTCTTGAGCACTTGCACAATAGCATACAATTATTTATCATAGGATGAGTAATTTTTTTGTATCATTTAACTTCTCAATAAAGTATGTTATTGGCCTCTGTTCTTAACTTAACACAGCTCCTATTGTTGTCCTGCTAGAATCAATTTCTACTTGAAAGGTTTTATCAAAAATAGGTAAAGCCAACATAAGTTTTTCAATGATCTTCCTTTTCAACATATTAAAACTCTTGTTTTCTCCCTCTTTCCATATAAATGGTTTCCTACTCTCTTTTATAGTCTCTACCATAGGTGCACAAATTTGACTGAAATTTTTAATAAATTTTCTATGAAAGCTTGCAAGACGATGAAAGATTCTTACGTCAAATAAATTCTTGGGAATTGGCCAATTAAAAATTTCTTGTACCTTCTCTGGATCCATTTTCAACCCTCTTTGTGAGACTACAAATCCCAAATACATCAATTCATTCTTCATGAAACTACACTTCTTCAAATTTATCAGTAATTTCTCTTTTTGCAAGGTACTCAAGACCATCTTGAGATGCCTCAAATGCTCCTCTTTGTTGCGGATATATATCAGAATATCATCCAAGTAAACTATAACAGACTTTCCAATGTATTATTTCAAGACTTCATTCAATATCCTGATGAATGTACTTGGTGCATTTGTGATCCTAAAGGGAATCACCAACCATTCATACAACCCATTGTTTTTCCTAAAATTTAGTCTTCCATTCATACCCCTCTCTAACATTTATTTGATGGTAACCACTCTTTAAATCAATTTTAGAAAAACAATTGGACCCACACAAACAATCCATTAAATCTTATATACGAGGCAATGGAAACCTATACCTGATAGTGATCTTGTTGATGGCCCTATATTCAGTGCACATGTGCCATCCACCATCCTTGGTTGGACTGAGTACTATTGGTACTACACACAGACTCAACCTCTCTCTTACTAGGACTTTTTCCAACAATTCTTGAACCTGTCTTCTCACTTCTTCATTCTCTTGATGGGTTAATCTATAGATTTACTTATTAGGTAAACTTACACCAAGTTTTGGAATTTAAGGGTTGACCTGGGTTCTAATTTAGGTTTCCCAAAAAAACATGTAAAAAGTCAACCCTTTTGGATACCATAAGGAAATACTGCACACTAAGTGCACAATGCAGTATCACCCGAGATGGCTTATGGGTGACTACATGGCCCATATGTCTGTAATCTTAGAAGGGAGGTTGTTTTGGGGATGAAATAAATTCTTTCTACCTCAAAACACATTAGATATATTATTATAACACATCATTATATCTAGACATTTAACATTATGTAATCAATTTCATTCATTTAAGATTCATTCTGCAGTAAATATCTTGACTATTCTATTGTGTTGTGCATTCTCACTACTAATAGATCAATCCATTCATAACTAAACAATTGCAAGAAATAAGACAAACATTCCACACAGATTAAAAGTTTTACCGTGGTTCACCCCCTAGGATAATTCCAAAAAAAATCTGGCTTCTTATCTCTTTTATTATTCTTCATTGAAGTTTATAGCATTGCGTGCATTACATTTGAGGCTAACAAGATCACACTAAGCTCCACATATTGTGACCTTAACCTTGATTACAATTCATATCTATGTCTCATAAATTGACTCTAAGATCATCTAAACATTCTTAACAACTCCCCTTGATGCTCTCTGCTACAATATATTTATATTACAAAAGGGGTTAATTACCTATAACAAAAGTGACCAAAACGCTAACCCACTGACCCTAGGTGGATTAGGATTTTCCACTTTCTAACTCCTTGATTGAGGATGGTCCAAAATCAAACCATTTTCCTCATTGATACGCACATTTCCTCCTTCCTTTGACTTTCCTACTTTCATGACATTGATTTTCCCTTTTTTTTGGTGCACATTCCTTTTCTGGTCCATTTCCTAACTTCCTTCATCAATTACTGTGCTTTTCCGCAAATGGACTGCTCCGATAGACCCAAAACACTCACTTGTGGCTTGTACTGAGACACTCATGTAGTGTGTGAGTCCTAAACTGACTTCTCAAGCACCTGAAACCTGCTTGAAATTTCTTCACCTTGATATTTTACTTTCATGCTCTTCTTTGCTACAGTCTCTACATTTTGTGCAGTAATATGATCCTTCAACAGTTCTCCACTCTCCAATCCAATTTGTTCAATCTGACACTTTGTTGTGTCAATGTCAGTAAGTATTTGTTCTGCATGTTCTTGTAGTGTTTCCAATTGAGGCTTCCTTGACTTCTTATCTTCTTGAATAGTCTTCAACTCTACCTGCAAATTCTACATTTTCTACGCACTCCTCAATATGTCTACCAATATTGTCATTGTTTTATACTTTTTCTTCAGTTCTTGTGGCACAATGTTTATACCTTCTTATTTTTACTCCAACTCCTGGGGTTTCCCATATTCCTAAATTTTTGTCCATAACTAAGTACTCTTATTATACAACTTTACAATTTCCTGGATTTTTAGCACAATGCTTCCTATATGACCTGTATCATCCTACTCCCTTTGTATTCTTAATTCTGGTAGAATAGTAGGTACTAAGAGGTTCATAAAATATACAATGTGGGATCTGTAAGCCTCCATAGCTTGTACTATTTTCTCAATTTTACCCTATGTGGGTACATTCTCTCCTTTTGCATTGTCTACAATAGTTTTGAACACTTCTTCCACATGTTGCTCTATTCTTTCAGTACACTACTTTGTTTATTCCCTCTCAAATTTCACCTGGTTAAGTGTCATATCTAATGTATTAATTAATTTTTTTTCCAACTATAAACTTGTATCATTTGCACGGGCCCTTGATTGAATTTCCTACACGACTCTTATTTGTAATTTGTAATGTGTCATAGTTGGAATCTTGGGTAGTGCCAAGTCCAAATGATCTATTTATTTTAGTGGCTTCTGTGTTGTAACTTCATCCACCTACAACATCCCTTAGGTGATACAAAAAATTTCATTCCCCATAGCTATGATTTGCATTCTCTCCTATTCAGTAACTGTCCTTTCCTAAGATGTTTGTTGTTGGTGTGCCTTCTCTTTTTAATGCATTGTAGTGAGTTGCAATTGTTCCAGTGCATCCTTTACCTCTGCCAATTTATTGAATATCTCCTTCATTTGCTTCTCAACATCATACCATGCCTTCGTTGTGTGATCATGAACTTTCTCTACGACTAACTCAACATCATCCTATGTTAGTGTAAGTTGAGGAACTTCCTTGTGTGCCTTTATTTTCTTGCGTTGTCATCCTATCTACAAGATTGTTCTTTTCAATGGAAATGTCTCTATCTATGTGGTTGGAACTTTTATATCCATCTCTAGGATATTTCCACCTCATGGTTTCTATGACATAGGAGTATTGGTATCTTTATGTGCTCCTCCATTTGGTTCTATTGCGTGCTCCTTTTCCTAGGATGAAGCCTTTGGGATAGTATTTTTCTACCTTGTATTTTTAATTCTTGTGCTACCCCCTGTATTTTTTGTGCATTTAGTCATTCTCCTTGTATTTGCTACTGGGATAGTTGAATGTATTGAAGGTCCATCCTCTACTTTTTGTTTATATTTTGATACCTTCATTGGGATCATTGACACCTTCCATTCTGTTGAGGAAAATATATGAAATGATCTTACTCAAGCATTTTTATCTTACTTAGATAAAGAAAGATAGATGGGAATATCACCCTATGATTATAGCCATCAAAAATAATTTCCTAATCCACAAGTATTGGTTACAAGTTCTTAGGTTGATTTTCTTATAAATAAAAGTTTGCTGAAAAATTCAATATTTATGTAATTTTCTCAATATAACAGATGCATAAATAAATGTAGAGACAGAAGTAAAAACACCAAGTCAATAATCAACATAGATGAGACATAAAGAAATCATTTATTCCATTCCAATTTATCAAAAGACTTGTTCTCTTTAAAAAAAATCCTGGGGAAGTTTGGACCAAAGTCAAACTTAGATGTCCCCGATGAAAACCATACAAAAGGACTTTTGACAGAAGTAAAAAATTGAACTTTAAAAGATGGATTATCTTGCCATAGATTGATTCCCACTCGACTATGCACAATATCATTTATGAGTCATGAAATTTAATTCACAAATAGACAAGTCTACACAAACTATCAAACATAGATCAACACCTCTGAAAAAAAAGTGTCTGAATGATGAAATTCAACCCTGAATCTTGTTGTCTACAATAGGACCTTGCTATCATAAAATAGAATTAGGCTTTCAATGAATACAAGAATCAATGAAACCTGAATTGTCTCAATGAAACTCAAAGAGCATACCTTAGTATGCTTCTCCTTCTATTCTCCCCTTGTTCCTCATTTTCATTTTGCCTTTAAAAAATCAGGTTGAAGTAGTTAATCTACCATTTTCGTTAAGTTAACTAAAAATCAACCAACTTTTAGTTAAGGGGGAAAAGTAATAAAATTATAATAAGGACTTTTAATAAATAATAACTAGTAGGTGGGATCCCTTGTGACTCCCTTTAGTTTTTTAACAAGCATAACACAACTAGTTAATCAATCAAATACAACACTCCTTGTGGCTCCCATCATGATTCTCATAAGTTGACAATTTATATCAATGATAATTGAAATTATTTCCAAAAATGTATTATCCATATATCCAAAAAATAGTGTGTTGTCCAAAATTTTAGAAGTCAAATGTTCTCAACAATCAATAAATAAAAACACTTAAAACCCATATTTTCCACTCTGGGAGGAAATTTTCCCCTTGTTGTTGTTGTCACCATTTGATTTTTCTGAATTTTCCTTAGGCTGTGTGGAGCCTTTAGGCCTAATATCATTGATAATATGAGATAAATCATCTCTCAAATGCATTTGGGATGAAATGGAATTGGCAAAGTCATTTGAGGGAGAGGAGGGGGAAAAAACGACTTTTCCCTTGTCATGAGCATGGTGGACCTCGATTATTAACCTTTCTCTTGCATGGAAATACTGTACTGGTGAGTGGGCAGGGACAACATGGACAATGTGATTAACAGGTGGAGGAGAAGGTAGAGACAATTTAGGTCAACCACGATGTTGGGAGACTATCGAGTGGACAATATTTTTCCATCCATCGTTTTCAGGGACTTTAGGTTGTAATGAGACATGATGGGGCACTAGGATACCAGGGACATGTGGGGCTTGGATGGGAGGTCATTTTGGCATAGGTTGGACCACTCCTTGTCCAATCCAGTTAAAAAATCCAGCCTGAAATAGTTGTCTCAACTCTTGTGAGTATGCATCAAAATGTATAGAAAACCTTGGCCTTTTAGAGCTCCTGTTCCAATTTCCTCTTCCTTTGTTACCCTAAACATGGCTACCTCTATTGAAAAATCTCATTCCTGCATGCATTATTGATTAGCAAATAGTTTCTTCAACAACCATACATGAAAAATCTTTAAATATGAAATAAAGTTCGGCTTAGCAACACATAAGACTCATGCAATCCAATCCATACAAATTGTATAATACTTGTCAATGAGGAGAGGGTGAATTAGGGTTCTGGGATATGTAATGGATTGTATTGAGTGATACGTGTTAAAATGAAGGGGGGTAGATCATGATTACTGCTCAACAAATCATCAAACAATCAACTATATCGTAAATCAAAAGAATATATCATTGTAACCCATATCTATGTCATCCTTTAACATTATAATATAGATTTTATCTTAACCATAATTTAATTTTAAGAACATGGAGTGGATAGTGAATATGGGAAGGTGAGGGGACTTGTAATGTGAAAAAAAGTGAGGGAATGGTAGGGAAAAAATGAATATTGTTCATAAAACAAATCAAGTAATCCATAAAAACAACTTTGTATTCAATACAAAAGATACCAATACCAATTAAACAATTATTGTGTGTCAAAACTATTCACTATCCCACATTCAATTTCTTCAAGCTTCTCAATTTACGCAGTCTGTAATCATACTCATAATCACTATGCCTTCCAACAATCATGTTAAGAGAATACTTGGTCTCTTTCAATTCTTTTCCTTTCATTTAAAACAAAATCAAAAGAAACACAAAGCCACATTGCCCATCTCTATCCATCATATATCACTATAAAATATCAAACATTGTCCATAATTCACAATCACCCAAATAAAACATATACACAGGTCCCTTTTCCAATTTGAAAAGACTTTTAAAATTTCCCGATTCCATGCCCTTTTCATTCTATTAACCAAAAAAACTTGCAATGAAACCACAATATAAAACTTCCAGCTTCATCACTAAGGGTGCAATTAAATAAAACATGCACGATGCCTCCATAATAGATACACAATGACACAACGAAATCACATTCATCAATTTACACAATTTTCCGTGATCCTGATCGGGACTAATGAAACAAACACAATCATCAACCTGCAATTGACACCATGTTGTCATCACACATCGATCCAAAGAATAACGAAAAAGAGGCATCCCTCTAACTGTACATTATCACTGATTCCAAATCAACCAATTTAATAAAATAAAAATGAGCTAGGTTTTCGACGCAACTATCATAATGAAACAGAGACAACCCCTTGATTGTATATCATTTATCATTCCCGATCACAACCTTCCAATCAACTGAATTAAACAAAGACGATATGTTACTCAACACAACTGTTATGACCACTCAACCAATCTATGATAATCACAAGATGCCCATCAAGAGTAGAACAATTGGGGATGATTAAATTCAGGCTCTGTAAACATGAATACAAAGAAGTCATCAATAGTTTTCTTGGTCATCAATAGTACAGAGGGACTGGATGTAAAAAATATCAACCAATGGGCAAAGACCCGTTGATACAAGCATGATAAAACCACATGTTTCCTTATAACTCATGGTTTGTGTAATGGTACAACAGTTCAACGACGGGCAGGGTAGGACGATGATGCAGAGGAGAAGTGAGTATAAAATGGACGATGATAGGTACCCTAGAGAACACAGAGGTATAACCTCCATGCATTTCTTATGAACCGAATTAATTTATAACAATGCCAGTGGGAATGTAGACCTGAGGCATAATTTATATCACCAACAATCATAAAGCATACATCTTGGCATAATTGCCACCCTCTAACTAACTTCTGAGATACGTTTATGTCAACACCATAAAAATAATCCCACGACCATGAATCTGGAAAGCTACAACAACCAAAAGGCAACTCGAAAAAATACACAACAACCCCATAACAACCCGAATACAATTGGACATGGTTACCCTCATAACTGGGGGGAAGCGGCCAGCAAGGATAAATAGAGAGCAACCATAAAAAAAAACAACAAATAAATAATACCCATATCCACTTAAAACAATAGAGAGCCATCATGGTTTTCACCACAAAGAACAACCAGTGTATTCATAACTCAACCAACCAATTCTTTCACTTGCAAAATGAATAACCACGCAATCATTCTAGAGAGAAGACCCACGCATTTATAGAGTTGCCAATATCAGGTTAACACAAACCAACGCATCACTGAGCCATCATTCGTTCATACACAGATTGAAATTCATGGATGGGTGAAAAGAACCATGCATGTAACCAATAGCTTTAAAAAGAGCGAGTTGCTCGAGCACTTCCTTTCGAGGCTTCAATCTCGAAGCTTAACCACCAGCAAACGAAATGCAACAATAACCATACTAGGGTGATGGCCCGATGGGGGAAGTATGGAGTGACGTGCATTTACTGCATGTCGCTTCCATCTTCCTCTTCATTCAATTTTGAAGTACACGACAACCAACAATCACTAATACCATTAACCATGCCATTAATTCCAAACCATTGAAACATGAGACCACGTTGCTTTTCAAATGCGCCACCTAAAATTCATATTAACCATTGCCAACTTCCATACCATACCATATATCAAATGCGCCCAATATAACTCAAATACAATTTTCATAGCCACTAACTATTAATAGTTAGGATTAATACTAGTTTTCATTTAATTGCACATAACTTCTAACATAGCATAGTATATTCCCTTTCCTTGGATTTCTTTTTAAGTTTGTTTCCATTTCTTTTGTTTTATGTTGAACATATGTCTTGTGCAGGTGTAGCCAGGTGATAAATTTGGTGGCATGATCAAATATAACAACTGTAAATCCATGCCAATGATAACATGAAATTAAAGCTTTGAATAATAGAACATCCCACAAATGCATCATCCACCTGTCATCATGTCAAAATGAAACCAAGACTGCATCATCAACAATATAAGAACCTGTGAGAAGAATCAAAACAATAACATAAAATGTGTGATATGACTATATCTGAGCCTCTGGTCTACAAGGGGGTCCCACCTACTAGTATTATATCTTATTAACATAGTTAAAATAATAGGCTTTATGATGCAGACCCCCTATCCCTCTTAAGGGTTGCGCAACCTCCCGGTCAGGATCTTCTGATTCCGGAGCCGAAATGGCTCTTCTGTTTCCAAACTAGAATCCTTCGAACGAACACACAAGTCCCCCACAAATGCTCAGTTATCTTTTCCAAGCGCTAAGCGTGAGCTCCCACAACACACGACCAAGAGTCGTGACCTTGCGCTAAGACAAAAAGGGCGCTTGTCGTGGACCGGAACTTCACAAGTCAAGCGTCCCGTCCCTTTGTCCTTCAAATCCCTGGTTGTCGAAATGCCGAAATATCATGGGTCGGTATTTCATAAGTCAAGCGTCCCATCCCTTCGTCCTTCGAACCCCCGGTTTCCGAAATGCCGAAATGTCCCAGCACCTATTCCTTCGGGTTTTCGTGTTTCGTGAAATCAGAACACAAGGGATACCTCTGCTCTTTTGAATTCTCGGTTGTCGAAATCCCGAAATATCCCAGCACCTATTCTTTCGGGTTTTTGCATTTCACAAAATCTAGGTGCAAGGGATATCTCTGCTCCTTAGAATCCTCGATTGCCAGAATGCCGAAATATCCCAGCACCTATTCTTTTGGGTTTTCCCATTTCGCGAAATATGGGTGTCAGGGACATCTCTGTTCCTTGGAATCCCCGGTTGTCAGAATGCCAAAATGCCAAAATGTCGAAACGCTGAAGTGCCTTGGCATTCGATCAACGGCTCACAATGATCCTTGGGATCTACGATCCACGTCCAACCGTGCTATTTCGCTATTTCAATATTTGGGGTTTTGAGAGACAAGGATCTCTATCCTTCCAACTCGCGGTACCTGAAATCGTGAAATAGACCAATGGTCCAAATATATTTGAGATCGATGATCACTATTCCTCCTGAAATTTGGACGTCAAAAAATCCCTCGCCACTAACCTCCTCGCAGCTCCACCTTATCCAACGGCTGGTAGGGTTTTGGTGTTTCTCCTCAAGGACCCTCCACCGTCCATTCATATCTTCGGGGTCTCCCCTCCCAGATCTACGCAACATTAAAGCCTATGTTTCTCCCTCAAATTGGATGGTCTGTGGGATCTTCCATCACGATCCAACGCTCAACGACGTTCTTCCTCCTGAGATTTTACTCACTTCAGACTTAGAAGATTTTCTAAGTCTTGAAATACTCGGTCTTCGTTCCTTCCAGAGAATGAGTTCCTGGATCTCAATAACACTTTCCGAAGCGTTATCCTTCTTGTGCTTTGTTTGGTTCAGACTTTGATTTCCCGTGCACTCCTTGCATTTGAGGGATTTTGATAAATTAGATCCATGGTATTTCTCATAGATAAATTCCTCTTGATCTCCTTACGTTCCTCTCTGGCTCGATGCACACCTTGCAGAGCTTCCAATGAAGAGAAACAATTGAAATTGGAAAAACTCACAGTTCCATCCACTTGTTCATGTAAATAGAAATAATAGGAAAATGCACACAGTCCACACACCATACATTTAGATCAATTTTCCTACCATTATATTCACAAGTTCCCAATGGCTACATAATACATTCAAAATTACAGTATCTCAAAAACTGAGATCTCCTACTGACTCGCAGTTCTCTCTTACAGCTAATTTATCCCTGTATTACTGCTCTACCCAACTGGGTGTACAAACTTCTACTTAAATCAAAAAGATTCCTAGGGTTTCCCCTGGTTACTTGCCTACTCTAAAATTCATCCTACGCTATCTTAGTGCATTCTCATTCCAGAGCCGTAGTGGAAACTCCTTCTCTATTTATGATTTTCAAAATGTGCCTCAAAGGGTAAAATTCGGCACTGGTTCAGGCATGCCTCCAAAGGTAAATTTTGGCACTGAGTGAAGGTGGATTTCAAAATCGGCTACAACTTTCAACATTGAATTTCTAGACAAACTCTCACGTGTTTAGTGTTCCTTCCTCTGTGCGCTTGCCAACGATGCTCCTGCATCATACTCCCCTTGACAAAAATTCATGGACTCTTGTCCATGAGTTCCTCTACTGACTTTCCCTGCTTCTGGATAGAAGCTTTGTTTTCCCAACTGGCATATTCTATTGGGCATCCTTTCCATTTGACCAGATACTCAAAATAAGTCTTCCTCCTGGTCTTCTTTCCAATCCTCTGATCCAGAATCTTCTCCATTTGTAGCTTCTCTGCCACAAGCATCTGCTTCTCCCACTGAATCTTTCCTTGATCTTCCGATCCTTCTGTGTCATATTTTCTGTAAGGGTACAGGTTTGAGACATTGAATATGGGTGAAATTCCCACACCATCTGGCAACTCGATCTCATAGGCATTTGCATCAAACTTCCTCAAGATCTTACAGGGTCCTATCTTCTTCATCTTCAATTTGTTATATGTTCCCCTAGGGAACCTTTCCTTCCTGATATGTGTTAAAACCTGATCTCCCACTTCAAATTGAAGTTCCCTGTGATGCTAATCAACTCTGTGCTTGTATTTCTGGTTAGAAATTTGTAATTTTTCTTTGATTTGACTATGGAGTCTTTGCATTTCAGCAGCAAAATCCTCTGCTCCGACACTTCTAATATCTCCCTATTCCAAGTCCCTTAACTCAGACACTCCCCTAGGTTTCATTCCATAGAGTATTTGGAATGGGATCCTTCCAGTGCTTCTATTTGGTGAGTCATTGTATGCAAATTCTACTTGTGGAAGAATCTGATCCCACTGGTTATGGTGTTTAGTAACTGAGCTTTTCAATAATTTTCCAAAACCTCTATTTACCACCTCAGTATGCCCATCTGTTAGAGGGTGATAAGCTGAGATGAAGGACAAATCTATCCCCATCTTCTTCCACAATGTCCTCCAAAAGTGACCAACAAATTTTGTGTCTCTGTCCGAGACAATGCTTCTGGGTAGACCATGAAGTCTCACAACTTCTCTGAAAAACAGATTTTCAACATGTGTTGCATCACTAGTCTTCTGGCATGGGATGAAATGTGTCATCTTTGAAAACCTATCCACCACCAAAAATATGGAATCGAATCCCCTTTTTGTTCTTGGCAATCCCAACACGAAATCCATGCTTATTGCATCCCAAGGCCTCTCTGGTATTGGCAATGGTTGATACAATCCAGTGTTCTGTCTTTTCCCCTTTGCATGTTGGCAGATTCTACATATGTTCACAAAATATATCACATCTGTTCTCATACCTGGCCAATAGTATGAACTTCTCAACTGTGCAAACATTTTACCATGGCCGAAATGTCCAGCCAATCCTCCACTATCCTTCTCCTTCAAAAGATTGTCCCTCATTGAGCATATTGATATGCACAATTGATTTACTCTGAACAACAATCCTTCCTGAACCATATACTATGTCCACTGACTTCTATCTCTCAGTACAGGGCTTGTACATTCTTCATAGGCCTCCTTGAAATATGTATCATCACAATACATATCCTTAAGGTGTTCAAACCCCAAGGTCTCCACCTGGAATTCTTGCAAAATTAAACATCTCCTGCTTAACGCATCAACAACTTTGTTAGCATTCCCAGCAATATGTTTTATGACAAAAGTAAAATTTTGCATAAATTCAACCCATTTTGTATGCCTCTGATTCAGTTTTTCTTTTTGGGTTATGAATTGTAAATCTTGGTTATCATTGTACAAGACAAACTCTTGCGGGACAAGATAATGCCCCCATTTCTTCAATGCTTGAATTATGGCATAGAAATCCTTGTCATATGTGGAGTATTTCCTCTTAGTCTCATTTAGATTCTTGCTTAAATAGGTGACAGGTCAATTTTCCTAACTCAGAACTACTCCTATTGCAACTCCACTTGCGTCACATCTTACCTGAAATGTCTTCCCAAAATTTGGCAAGACCAGAATTGCTCGTTCTGTTATCTTCTCCTTCAGTATATTGAAGCTCTTTTCAACCTCCTTTGTCCATTTAAAAGACTTGTGCCACTTCTTCACTGTATCCATCATTGGTGCACAAATTCCACTGAAGTCTCTAATGAAATTTCTGTAGAAACTTGCTAAACCATGAAAGATCCTTACTTCAAACATGCTCCTTGGCGACGACCATTCCCTGATTGCTTTCACCTTTTCTGGATCCATCTTCAATTCATTCGAAGAGATCACAAAACCCAAGTAAATGAGCTCTGTCTTCATAAAAGAGGACTTCTTCAGATTGATCAGCAGCTTCTCCTGTTGTAGCCTCCTCATTACTAGTGTTAGGTGTCTCAAATGCTCCTCTTTAGTCTTGCTAAAAATCAATATATCATCCAGATATACAACCATGAACTTACCAATGAAATCTTTTAGAATTTCGTTCATCATCCTCATCAAAGTGCTCGGGGAATTCATTAAGACAAATGGCATAACCAACCACTCATATAGACCTTCATTCATCTTAAAGGTTGTTTTCCATTCATCACCTTCTCTCATACTGATCTGATGATATCCACTTTTCAGATCTATCTTAGAAAAGAAATTTGCTCCACTTAAGCAATCCATTAAGTCATCCATTCTCGGTAAAGGAAATCTATACCTGATGGTGATATTGTTGATGGCTCTTGAGTCTATTCACATTCTCCATCCTCCATCTTTCTTTGGGCTTAACACAGTTGGTACTGTGCATGGGCTCAAACTTTCTCTGACCAAACCCTTATCCAGCAAATCTTGGACTTGGTTCTTCACCTCCTCATTTTCTCGAGGTGTTAATCTATACGCTGCCTTGTTCAGTAGGCTTGCTCCTCGTATCAAGTCGATATGATGTCTGATACTCCTAATGGGCGGCAATGAGTTCAACAACTCATCCACCACTATATCAACAAAATTATCCAACAGCTCCTGAACTTCTTCAGGCAAATCATCCATTGATGTACTCGTAAGGATGACTATGGGCTTCCTCACCACAGTGAACTGCATATCTTGTTCTTTCTTGACTTATTTTAGGAGTTCCTTCCCACTCATGAGAAGTATTCTTGTGATGGATTCCTCTTTTACTCTCTTCTCCTCCATTGGCAGCAACATATGCGTCCTACCATTCTTCTCCAATGTATATGTATTCTTCCTTCCATCATGAATGACATTTCTATCAAACTGCCATGGTCTTCCCAACAAAATGTGGCATACATCCATGGGAATTACATCACATGGGATTTCATCTTTATATCCTCCTATTTTAATTTCAACCAGGCATTGTTTAGTGATCATTACCTGGTGTCCTTTTTGCATCCATGAGACTTTGTATGGCCTTGGATGTGCAGTTGTCTTCAGCTTCAATTTCTCCACCATCTCTGTGGATACTGGGTTGTTAGTAATCCCACTATCAATGATCACCTTGCATACTTTATCCTTAGTCTTGCAAGCTGTCCTGAAGAGATTGTTTCTCTGTACTGGCTTTTCAATTTTTGCCTCTAGTTTTAATAGAAATTTTCTCAACATCAGGGATGCTCCATCCTCTGCTCCTTATGCTTCAACATATCTTTGTCGGGCTTCTGAAATGTGAGCTTCTCCTCCTTCCTTCTTCTTCTCAGGACATTCCCAAGACATGTGCCTTATCTTTCCATAGTTATAGCACCTTACTCCTCCTCTGCCTCTTCCTCTAGAAGAGTTTCTTCCACCACTATGTCTCCCTCGTGAACTTCCTCCTCGTTCTGAGTGATTGTTTGATTTCTCAGCCTCGTCCTGAGACTGATGTGCTCTGTCATGGTTAAATCCCTTGCTTTTGCTTGGGATCAAGCCTTTACCTCTTCCTCGCTGGTTTTGTTTTCTGGTCAGCTTCTCCTCTACCTTCAGTGCAAACTAATAAGCATCCTCCACAGTTCCGACTGACATCATGCTAAGCTCGTCCTCGATCTCATATCTTAAGCCATTTATATATCTTGCAAATTTCTCTTTGTCTCTCTCCCATTGTCCAGTTCTAATGTTCAGCCGGTACAAGTCCTCGGTGTACTCCTTGACTGTCATCCCTTTCTATCACAGGTTCTGTAGCTTCCTGAACAAATTGATCTGGTAGTCTTTGGGTATGAACTTAGCCTTCATTTTGGCTATCATCCTATCCCAACTCTTTATCCTCTATTTTCCTTTACTTCTCCTCTCAGCCTGTAGTTCGTCCCACGACAGTGTTGCATGCCCTTTTAGCCGGGTGACTGCCTGCTTCACCTTCTTCTCCTCGTCGACATCTTCATAGTTGAAGTCTTTGTCCATGGACCTTATCTAGTCCAATAGTTCTTCAGCATCTAGATTTCCCTCATACATGGGGACCTCTATCTTAGCTCTTCCTCCCAATCTGGAAACTGCTCTCAACAAACATTCTTCTGCAGCATCCTCTCCTACAGCTTCTTCAATCTCAACCTCTTCACTTTCTGCATCACTGACATCCCCAACGTCAGGTGCTCTTCTCTGTGCTTCTTCCATTGTTTCCAATCGGGTGTGAAGCTCTCGCATCTCCCTCTCTACAATACGGTTGACTAAAGGAAGCTCTCATCTTCTTGGCGACATTATGTCGACTATCTGTCACACATAGAGTATAGCTCTGAGTTCTCTGTCTCCTTCTTTTCCTCCTTTTCCTGAATTCTACAAACACAAAACTTAGGCTCTGATACCACCTGATGCAAACCCCCTATCCCTCTTAAGGGCTGCGCGACCTCTCGGTCAGGATCTTCTGATTCCGGAGCCAAAATGGCTCTTCTGGTTCCAAACTAGAATCCTCTGAATGAACACACAGGTCCCCCACAAATGGTCAGTTGTATTTTCCAAGCGCCAAGCGTGAGCTCCCACAGCACCCAACCAAGAGTCATGACCTTGCGCTAAGCCAAAAAGGGTGCTTGTCGTGGACCAAAACTTCACAAGTCAAGGATCATGTCCCTTTGTCCTTCGAATCCCTGGTTGTCGAAATTCTAAAATATTGTGGGCCGGGATTTCACAAGTCAAGTGTCCCATCCCTTCATCCTTCGAACCCCCGGTTGTCGAAATGTCGAAATGTCCCAGTGCCTATTCCTTCGATTTTTCGTGTTTCACGAAATCAGAATGCAAGGGATATCTTTGCTCTTTGGAATTCCCAGTTTTTGGAATGTTGAAATATCCCAGCGCCTATTCTTTCAGGTTTTCATGTTTCATGAAATCTGGATGCAAGGGATATCTCTTCTCCTTGGAATCCCCAGTTGTCGGAATGTTGAAATATGCTAGCACCTATTCTTTTGGGTTTTCGTGTTTCACGAAACCTAGGTGCTAGGGATATCTCTATTCCTTGGAATCCCTGGTTGTCAGAATGTCGAAATGCCAAAATGCCAAAATGCCGAAGTGCCTTAGCGTTCGATCAATGGCTCACAATGATCCCTTGGATCTACAGTCCACTTTCGACCATGCTATTTTGCTATTTCATGATTCGGGGTTTTGAGAGACAAGGATCTCTGTCCTTCCAACTTGTGGTACCTAAAATTTCTCCCTGTATTATCGCTCTACCCAACTGGGCGTACAAACTTCTACTTAACTCAAAAAGAGTACTAGGGTTTCCCCTGGCTACTTTCCTACTCTAAAATTCATCCTACACGATCTTAGTTCAGTCATATTCCAGAGATGTAGTGAAAACTCCTACTCTGTTTACGATTTTCAAAACGTACCTCAAAGGGTAAAATTCGGCACTGGTTCAAGTGTGCCTTCAAAGGTAAATTTCGGCACTGAGTGAAGGAGGATTTCGAAATCGGCTGCAACTGTCAACGTTGAATTTCTAGATGAACTCTCATGTGTTGAGTGGTCCTGCCTCTGTGTGCTTGCCAACGATGCTCCTGCATCACTTTAGCAATAGTTTGTGGGAAAAATTCCTCGTTGCAATTTTTATCCTCCACGCATTCTTCAATCCAATCCTTCATGGCCCACTACACTTCTTCCCCTGTGACACATTATCTCAATTGTATCCATTCCTTCTTAGGATCCCTCTTAGCTTGGATCCACATGTTATGTCTAGAATCCTAAAAGTTATATATTCCTTGGTTCTCCCTCACCACTTCTAGTGGTATTCTCCATGTATTAGCCAACTTCTCGTGCATCTCATCAAACAACATGGAGAACATGCTAGAATTTTCCTTCCTTATTTTTGGATCTGAAGTATGTCATAAAGTCATATATTGTTTTGTGCAACATTTCCCTAGCCTCTGGTAAAATGTGGTGTATTTTGGTTCTCCCCATCCAACCAAGGTTATCAAAATAATTTACCACAAATAATGAAATTTTGATCCTAAATCATGTGCATCCTTTCAATCCTCCAAGAACAAGTTTGGGAGATATAGATTCCATTTGAGTACACTCCCCTTTGTGCACTGCTGCTATTATTCCTATAGGGGCTTCCTCTTTGCAACATTTCCTCAACAATTTACATCCCATCAGTTTTGTCATGAACTTTGTTGTTGGTTCATTTATCTATCTAATAACCATTCCTATGGATCCTCTATCAGACATATTTATTTATTTATCTCATCTTCCATATATTTTTCTTTGGTTTTATCATCCATGTATTGTTCTGGTTTTTCTCCATTTGTTGGTAAAACTATGATTTCTGCAATTAATTCCACATCTATGGATACATTCCTATCCATCCATAAGGTTACTCCATGTACCAGTGCTAATGTTTTTTTAACACAAGCATTTACATCTTTTCCTCTCCCAAAGTGAGGAATTTCTAGCAGGTTCGTGATCCTTGTGTTGTATAATCCTGCAATCCACTATTTTGACTCCAAAATGGGATCCCTAGATGGACCCTATCCTCTATTATCCATGTACACTTGTTGCACAAAGGCAGGGAACTTCCCTGTGTCTTCCACATCATGATCAACAAACTTTAGTTTGTTAACAAATCTTAACATGTCACCAACTACTTTGACTTCTTCATGTATCTGTGGAAATTACAGTGTTAGCTCCTTCTTCTTTCTCGGTGTTCTTGGCACAACAAGTTTTTCCCTGGTCTTCTTCTTTCCTGTTGATGTCCCTATCACTTCCACTGGATTCTTATCCTCATCTTCTCCAGTGTCTGAATCTTGTTGGTTCGTAATGTCTTGCACACGTACTTGTCCCTATGACTTCTATGTTGGCTCTCCCATACGATGATGTAATTCATCAGACTCACCCATTCATCATCTTCCTCATTCAGTTGTAACTGTGGTTGTGGTGTGTCAAATCCAATTTGTTGTGTAGGGTTTTTTATTGTGCTAGGGTTTTCTGTTTCACCCTGCATGTCAATATACATTGCCTCTCTCACTAGGTCCTACTCTTCTACAATGGTGGGGCTAATTGGTTCAATGAATGGATATGGAATTGTGTCCACATACACTACTCCTTCTAGATTATTCAAGTGTTCCCCATCGATAGTTGTGTCCTGTGGATACCTCAGGACATTATGTGTTTTACTTGAAACCCAGTTGGGATATCCAAACTTTGGAGGCACCATTCTGCTAAATTCAGACAGGGTTGCTCTGAATCGTGAGAAAACACCTCAAATTCACCTGCTCTCATTAGGTTTTATTCCTTATCTCTCATTTGCATAAAGTGACAATGATTCTTTTCATTCACATTTTCTTATTTTATAAGTCCTGTCATAAATGATTTGTCGCATCATACTTTTTCGATCACTGCTTTTTCCTTTTTTCGGCTACTTTCTATATCGACGCGTTGCTTTTTCTGTCTGGTCACCTTTCTCTGGAGCATAGTGTATTCAAGTTATTTCATACCAATTACTATATTATGTTCATTGTATCATCTAATTGCATGTATAACACTTATCCATCTACTGAATTATTTTTTATTTTTCTTATTTTTTTAATTTTTTTCTTTCTTTTCTTGTTTCCTTTTCAGCTCCTACTATATACACTATGTACAAATGAATTTACATGTGCTACAAATACTAAGGTTTTATGGGTTGACTGTCCCTACATAGTTTCAATCTACTGCCATTAACCAATCCTTGAATCTTTTTCCCTACTAGATCCTGTAACTTCACAACACCTCCATATGTGATAGATTTTATCTCATATGGCCCTAGACAATGCATCATGAATTTTTCTGGGTGTTGTAAGTATTTGTTTTCATAGAGGAGAACCAAATATCCTTCCTTAAATTTTTTCTTCTTAATGTGTCTATCATTCCAAGCTTTGTCTTTATCTTTCTGTACTTCCTGATGGAAACCAACCATAATCATGTCTTCTTCTAGTTCCATGAATTGAGACAATATTTCTTGAGTTGTGCCTCTTTCTGTCATGTTTGTAATGGATGCAATGTGCAAACTAGGTATCAATTATTCTAAAGGGACTATTTCTTACTAACCATACACCCATATGAAAGGTTTCTTCCCTGTGAGTTTCTTGCATGTGGTTTTATAAGCCGATAATACGATATCTTTAAATCCCAATCATACCAGTTTACATTACAAATTTTTGTTAGGGAATTCTCCAATATTTTATTAAATGCTCCCATTGTCCCATTAGCCTAAGGATGGTATAGATTTCTCTTCCGATGGTGTATCTAAAATTCTTCAGTCATTTCCTCAATGGTATTATTCATAAAATAAGTTTCCTGATAACTCATCAGAATTATAGGGCATCCAAATATTGTAATTAGTTGTTCAAACAGGAAGTGCATTGAAATATTTCACTATTTCTACTTCATCCCATCTGGTTAAATATTATATCTCTATAATGATATTCCTTGCTCCTGATCTTCTAGTCGATGGATTGATTGGTCCTACAAAGTCAACTCCCCATTTGTCAAACACTTTAAGAGTTACCTGAGGTTTTAAGGGATCTCATCCCTCCTTGATGTATTTCCTACCCTTTGATAAACATCAAAAGTCTAGAAATACTATTTTGCATCTTTAGAGACTGTTGGCCACCATAATCTTGTGTGTAATATCTTCTGCATAGTGGCTTTTTCTGCATAATGTCGTCCAACTATTACTTCATGTGCTTCTTCTAAAATGATGGGACATTCATGTTCCATGACACATCTCCTTAGAATATTGTCTTCTCCTATTTTATACAAGTGTCCTGCAATAAGTTGGTAATCTCCATCTCTAACCACCAAATTCTTCTGATGCATAGTGTTGTGTTCTTTTGGGGAAAATCATGTACTCAAAAATTCAACAATATTAACAAAGTATTCATCAAAAAACTGCACTGAAAAGAGTTGTGCATGAGGAAATTTTTCCTCCAAGCTACTTGGTTCCTCTCCATTGGTTATCTTGAATAAATGATATGTCCCTACATTTAGTCTTCCAGGTTTCACAACTACTTCAAAATCAAACTCTTGAAATAAAAACAAACCACTACATATTATCCCCCCCAACACTATCTTGTTGACCAATTATTTGAGAGTAGAGTGATATGTGAACAATTTAGAATGTTGGCCTAATAAATAACATCTGAACTTTTGTGATGCATATACCATATCCAAACTGTCTCTCTCTTTTTTATTATAATTATGTTATGACTCTGATAATTTTCTACTTGCAAATTCTATTGGGTGATGTATGTCACCTTCTCCTGGATGTGTTAGTATTGCTCCAAGTGATATTGAAGAGGCATCCACATGAACTTGGAACTCTTTTGACCAATAAGGAAACACAAGATTTGGTGTTTTCACCATTTTTTCTTTTACGATGTCTACACTTTGTTAGCACTCATCATTCCACTAAAACTTGATATCATTCTTTAACAATTTCTCCATGGGTGCAATAATATGTGTGTATCTCTTTATGAACTTCCTATAGTAGCATGTATGACCTAGTGTATCTCTCAATGGGCGCACTGACTTATGTGGTGGTAAATTAACAATGACAGCAATATTTGGAGGATCAACCAACAGATGTTGTTTGGAAACCACGTTCCCTAGCAAAATTCCAAATGGTGCATTGAATATGCATTTATTAATGTTCAAAGAGATTTAAAATTGTCTACGCCTATCTAGCTTTAATCATAAAACTTCAACATAATCTTTCAATAGGATAAATAATGTCCAATCATCCAGATAAACCTCCAAATATTTATGTATAAAATCTTTAAATGTAGCTACCACTACTCTTGAGAAAATAGTAGGGGAATTATTCAATACAAAGGGCATCGTTGTGTACTGATATGACCCCCATTCTGTGTCAAATGTAGTCTTATGACGATCCTCTAGTGCTATTCTGATTTGGTGATATAATGAAAATCCATCAGTAAATGAGTATGCTTATTATTCTCCTACATTTTCCAATACCTCATTTGTAAATGGAATAGGGAAGGGATCATGCAGACAAGCATAATTCAACTTCCTCAAATCTACATAGATCCTTATCAATTCCAGGACTTCTAACATTTTATCAATTTTTGCTTTAAATTTATGTTTATATACTAGATTCAGCCTATTGGGTCTTTATCTTATTGGTCTAGCATCTGGTCTCAAGGGGATCTTCATTTCTCCAAGTTCTCTTTCTACCCCTTTCATCTTTGAAAACGTTGTTGGAAATAGATCACTATGCTTGCTCAATAGTTATCTTATTCTTTCCACTGTCTAGTTATCCCAATAGTCACCAATACTTGCAATATTTAGATGATCTTCTATTCCAATATTGATCTTATTTATCTTTAGTGGTGCAACAAATTCAATTGACTGTAACTATGGGAATTCTAATTCTCTTTTCCCTTCAACTTTTTTTATCTGAATATCGCACGAGTTTGCTTCTGCTGGGTCATCTTCTGCAACGTGGTAACAATGTAACAATTTTCTGACTATTTGTCAATTTTGATTCTGATAAGGTGTTACAATTTCAACTTCAGGTTCTTCAAAGATATTTTATTTTATCAACTTTAGTGGTTGATCTATCATTGGATTCTCATGTTCAAATGCTGTAAAGACCGGTTTTAAATTAGCAGCTAGTAATTCTATCAAATGTACAGTAATTTCTACAATCTTTATAAAGAAGAAGAATTCCAAATTTACTTAGCACTTACGCATATAAAATTTATCGATGAATAACAAATCTAATTAAACAATGGATAAATTGGAATTAAATACCTTAACTCTGATGCTAATTTTCGTTGTCAGCTACCTTGCTACTGCTCTCCTGCTACCTGCTACACAGTCCAGTCCTGTTGCAAACCCAGAAAAATAATTGCCCAAAACTATTGTCCACCCTGCCAACTACGAAAACGACCTAGCTCCAAGATATCTACGGATATCCTGGCCCTCCGAGCCCAAAACCTCTAGCAACTCGGTGCCTGCCTGATCAATATGTCACAACCAGCAAATCCTGTGCCTCAATCTGAGCACACCAATCTCACAGCCCCTCTCGGCTCTCTGCAATACT
>ML797481.1:414330-444123 GCA_009831015.1 Picea engelmannii
ATGTTATGCAAAAAAAGAGAAAAATGAAAAATTTAAATTCGAAAAATTAATGTAAATAAATACCTGGAATAATCATTGTCAACATTATGTGCTCCCTCTTTATTGACATCCAAGGAGGAATGTTATTGTTGATAAAAAAAATATGCCACAGTGAGTAAATAGACCGAAGCTCTCCAAATGGATTAACACCGTCAGTTGCCAATGAAAGCCTAACATTACGAGGTTCATCTGTAATTGCAAATCTAACTTTATAATTACAAACAATCATGAAAAATTAGTGCATGTATAAAATATTATAAAATTTGAGAATATAATAAATATTAAAATAGATAATGAATGTATATACCATCGGACGATATTCATTTGATCCCCCATCCATGTGCCCATATTTTCTACAATGTTTTGTAGCTGTTGCTATTAAAACTCTTTCGGGATGTCTAGTACAACAATTTTTGCAAGGGAAATAACATTTATCGTCACCCTTTTCACCCTCTTTAATTCTTTTCCCAGCTCTAATGTTTTCTGACATTCTTCCCCACAGACTTATACTGAAACAAATATCTATTTTTTGTTCGCCGAGAAGACCTGCAAACCCTTTTTGAAGCGTCGTTATTATAGAAAACTTGTCGCAACATCCATAAAATGAAACATATTTATAGATTTTGTAACGTCACAATTCCGACGTAAAAAAGTCCTAAGTGACCGTTGGTATTTTGACTTGGTGAACATACTAAGGTGACCGTTGGAGGGGAAAACCTAGTTTCCAAAACATCGCAATTGCGACATACATTTTCACAAACGTGGCAAGAGAGACGTTCCAGTGGAAAACGTGGCAAGACCGACGTTAACATGGCAAGACCAACGTTAACGTGGCAATTTCGACATGCATCTTCACAAACGTGGCAAGAGAGATGTTCCAGTGGAAAACGTGGCAAGAGCGACGTTCCAGTGGAAAACGTGGCAAGAGTGACGTTAACGTGGCAAGACTGACGTTAACATGGGAAGAGAGACGTCAACATGGCAATAGCGACGTTATCGGGCAACATGAATTTTTTTTTTTTAAATTTCCTCTAATTTGTGACAATATGGACAATTTTGTCCATGACGCCGCAAATAAAATGTCATAATTTTTACAATATGTAGTAGTGGGTGAACTAAAAAGGGGCGGGTGAGGTAAAAAAATTTGCCAAAAAATGATATGGATGAATGTGACAAGGGTGAAGAGATGAATCCAATGGAATAGGTCTCAAATAATGGTGAAGAAAGTTACAGACTTTTTTTTTACACCTGCAGAGTTATACTCTGGTCTAAAGAATACTGCAGTGACGAAATCCCCAAATGCTTAACCAATAAGAAAAGTGTAGTGATTTGGCAATCCGAACACAGTTGCGCGGCAACAGATCTTGTCTGTTTTAATTTGTTTATGTTTCTGTCCCCCAAAGGGTTAGGTATTCAAGGGTTCGACAGACAAGGGTTTGCCATGTTCTATAGCTCTCTGATATACGTGTGGGGTCCAACAATAGTACTTGACCCAATATCTCAGGGCACTAACTAAGAAGGCTAGATCATACCCTTAGCCGTAATACCCGACTACCCAGGTACTAGAGAGTGTCTTCCCGAGTGTTTTTCTCGGTGGCACTATAGCAGTCAGGCAACTGATCAGTTTATCTAAAGAGGGATTCAGGAAATCTAGGTCGATCCGTACACAGGTGATGTCTGATGCGCTACCACTCGAAGGGGTACCAACAGGGGTTACAAGGGTGGACAACATATGTGCGCTTAAGAACCACTTGTATTTCCTGTGTGTATGAATCCCTCAACCACAGGTTTATGCGTGTAACGACAGATCTCTATGGCTTAAAGACGCTGGAATATGTCTCTACCCTGGAAAAAAAAATCCCACAATTTTTGTCACGGAAAGTGCTCTGATACCACTTGTAATGTACCAGATATAAAAAGTATGTAGAACATAAATAAAATGCTAGAAATGGTAGAATCACGGTAATATAACCAACATAATCTCCACAATAACACAGAAATGATATAAGAACAACAACAGAAATGGCACTTTGATTCAAAAAGAAATGTTCACGGGCCTCTTTGAGGGGGCAACCTCCAGTCGATCAGCGCTCTATTACAATAATCTTTCGGCTAGGGTTTTCATACCCTCGACCCTTATTTATACTAAATATGTCTATCAAGAGAAGCATCTAAAGGAAGATCCTTCTAGAAGCGGAAGCTTCTATTAGGTCTTATTACATCCGCCTTATTCTATTTTATTGAAATGCCTTATTAATATTGACCTTTATTACATCTGAATATATTGATCTACCTGTGTGCGGGTTAGGACCCTAACAAAATGAGGACAAGGAAAAGGTGGAATGGGAGAGCATTCCAGGGCACAGTCCTTCATAGTGCCTGTGGAATTTATTGGGGTGAATTCCATGTAATCTGAGGTGACTTCTAGCATGGTTATGGTACCTTGCTTGGTACGCCCAGCCTGGTTTGCACAAGGCACCATTAAGTCACCTTGGAGTGCCCAACGCACTGCCATTACTTCTAGTTGAGTGTAGGTCATTCAGTCTAGAGGGAGGGGAGCTTGGCGATAGAGGTTAATAACTCTCTATGCTACCTATCTCCACCTGTCAACCCTTGAGAGCCACTTGTCACCCCATCCGGGAGAGGTTAATCTTGGAGAGACAGCTCTAGTTGTGAGCTCTAGGACTACCTTGTGTCAATATAGATGTCTCATTTTGTATTTACTCCTGCATTAACAAGCTTGTCCGTCATCTTGTTAGCCTCATGTTTTATGTGCAAGGTAATTAGAGTGAGGGAGGGCTTGAGAAGAGCTTTTAGGCTGTTTAGGGGGCCCAGGAGGCACCAACTGGGGGTAATTTGTTCAGGATCCCTTCCTGTTATAATTTTGGTGGCAAGATTAATGATTACTCTCGATTCCCCTTCTATTATTAGACAAGTGAGGTTGTGATCTAATGTCATTTGGATCCCTTTGATTAGTCCCCAGATTTTTGCCGAGTTATTTGTGTCATGTCCTAGATTCTCTGCCATTAGATACTGTATTTGGTCAGCGTTGTCCTGAATAATAGATCCATATCTAGAGTGACCAGGGTTACCTTTGGATGCACCATCAAAGTTGACTTTATGGAATCTCGGGGGTGGAGGAATCTAGGAGGAGGGACTAGAAGATGATGCTTTTGGGGGTCGGTCC
The DNA here is from genome assembly GCA_009831015.1 of Picea engelmannii. NCBI lineage: Eukaryota > Viridiplantae > Streptophyta > Pinopsida > Pinales > Pinaceae > Picea > Picea engelmannii. The sequence goes on from ML797481.1 coordinate 417,557, forward strand.
TGGGGAGGGACAGTGGGGGACAAGGAAAAATCCAAAGATCTTAGAACAGAGGATTCATAGGGGTCTGAGGGGAAGCCTTCACGGAACCAAGAGTGGAGTTTGAGAGTTTCCAAAATATGCTTGTAAATGGTGGTCCAGAGGACAAGGGGGGGAAGCCTGAGAGTGGAATATTCTTCTATTCCTCTCTTTCGAGAGTTGCCAGACTATAAACTGGGAAGAAGTTACCATATTTTTTTTAATATGGGACTTTTGTAGGTGCAATATACCCAAGCTTTGATAGTGTTGATTATGCTATTTCTTTCCTGATTGGTCCTTATCATGCTTTGGGCATCCTGGTTCCATATTAGCTTGATGTATGGGCAGTGATTAAGGAGGTGTTCCATTGTTTCTTCCTGTTTTTGGCACAAGTGGCATATTGAGGGTCTTATGAAGCCTCTTCTCTTGAGGTTGTCCTATGTTAAGATTTTGTTTTGAACCAACAACCAGAGAAAGGTAGAAATTTTCGGCTAGAGTTTGGATCTCCAGATTGTTGTCCATATATGCTCTATTTGGTTGTTTTGCAAGTTTTCCTGCAAGTTGTAGCCTTGTTTGAGTGTGACGTTTCCATTGGGAGTGTACCCCCATCGAAGGATGTTTGGGTCTGCACTTATCCAAATTTTCTTTCATTGGATCATTTTTCCAATGTTGTAGGTCTCAATCTGTTGCCACATGGAGATCTTGATTTGTCTCTTTCCAGCTGCGCTAGGGGGGATGATGGAGGTATTCAACCAAAGATCTGCCACTTTGAGGGAAGAGAGATTCTAAATGTGATCAATATAGGATCTTAGATTGTTCACATTCTGCAAGGGAGACAATGTTTCTAGGAGTCCGTCTAGAATAGCGCACTCTGTCCATTTCAGATTTCCCAAAAGGCATGTTCTTGTATGAGCGGGCGATTTTTCTAGGTAGCATTCTAGATCTTTGATCCCTGGACCTTATCCTGCATCTGTATGAGGTGATCTTGAGGTGTGTTCATGGAAAATTTGCATTTCCAAAGTTGGGCCCAAAGTTCTGTTGGGGATTTGAGCCATCGCCACCAAGTTTTTGCACCCATTGTACTATTTAGTTTGCCTGGATCCCGTAGGCCCAGACCTCCCAATAATTTGGGCTTGCAAATTTTGTCCCAACTAACAAGGGCCCACTTTTTGTTGGGGTCATGAACATGCCAGAGAAACTTTCTTTGAAGGTTTCTTATTTATTCGATGACAAATTGAGGCACATCAAGGGCCGAGAAAAGATATGTTGTGATGGCTTTAAGAACATATTTCATAAGAGTGATTCTTGCTAGAACGTTGAGGGAACAAAAAGTCCAATTTCTTAGGTGATTGGATATTGAGAGCAGAAGGGAATCCCAGGAAATATTATGGGTGGCTGAATATGAGAGTGGGAGTCCCAAGTATTGAGAAGGTAAGGACATATCGGTATGTTTAGAAGACGTGATATATGTCGTTGGACAGCTACGAGCGTGTTGAAAAAGAAGAGTTGAGATTTGTCCAAGTTGAAGGAGGTTCCCGAGGCTTCGCTGAAGTCATTGAGAATAGATCTTAACTTGTTGGCTTCTTGGGAAGTGGGGGTATTCAGGAGGATAGTGTCATCGACAAATTGAAGATGTGAGGTTGTTGGTTGAAGTCCATGAATATTAAGGCCTTGTAGCGAACCATTCTGTATGGATGCTTTGATGTAGCGTCCAAGGAATTCAGACATGATGAAAAATAGAAAGGGGGAGAGTGGGTCTCCTTGTCTTATGCCTCGATTTGGGGTGAATGGTTGGGAAGGAACATCGTTGACCAGGATTGAGAAAAAGGTAGAGGAGGTAAGATTCATTATCGAACAGATCCATTCCTTGTTGAAGCCAAAATCTTCTAGAAGGGCTTTCATGTACTTCTAGCTTAGTCTATCAAAAGCTTTTGAGAGGTCCAGTTTTAGTAACATACCTGGGGTACAAGTGATTTTGAGTGAGTGGTTGATTTCATGGACCAAGATGACGTTGTCCATGATTTTCCTGCCTTCTACATAGCTTGACTATTCTTTGGAGATGATGAAGGGGAGAATGGGTTTTAACCTTAGAGAAATAACTTTGGAGATGATTTTGTAGATCACATTACAAAGCGCTATTGGTTTGAAGTTCTTCGGATTGGTGACACTCTCTTCCTTGGATATGAGAGTAAGTAATGTGGCATTTCATGCTGGAAGGACTTTTCTTGAGTTTCGGGATTCCTCAACTACTAGTCATACTTCTTCACATAGCATAGGCCAACAATAGTGGAAGAAGTCAGTGGTGAAACCATCCGGACCTAGAGATTTTCCTTTGGGGAGATCTTGTACTGCTTGGTCCACTTCATCTTGTGATATGGGTCGCATTAGGGCCAAATTCTGTTCTAGGGAGATTAGGGTTGGGATGTTTTGAGTGACCCTGTCAATTGTTGGAGTCCGATCTGTGGGGGGCTTTGAAAGTAGATAGTTTTAGTAGTCACACAGCTCACTTGTTATTTCCCCATGGGTTAGGATAGTGTTACCTTGGTTGTCTTCCAACTTTGTGATGCATTTGATGAAGTGTCTATGGATCATGGAACAATGCAAGAATTTGGAGTTTTTATCCCCTTCTTTGAGCCATTGAACGTGATATTTTTTCTTCCATAAGATTTCCTCCTACTTGTATCTTTCTTCAAGCTTCCTTTTGAGGGTATCTTCTTATTGTTGTTGATGGGTCTCTATATGACCTATTTGGATGTTCCTCTTATGAATGTCTTCTAGTTTCTCTTCTAGTGCTTTTTGATCTTGAAAGATGTTTCCAAATTCATCTTTGTTCCATTGGCACAAATGGTGCTTGAAGTTTTCTAGCCTTTGTTGGAATCGGTACATTCTAGTGTCATGATGGATCTCTGCATTTTCCCACCATAGGCGGGATAAATCTTGGAAGTTTGGGTGGGATAACCATAATTTTTCAAACTTGAAGGGTTTGATCTTTGGAGTGGCTATCGTGTCTATCCATAGTTGCATTGGCCAATGGTATGATCATGAATTCGAGAGAATGTTGGCTTCAACCATTGGTCCTTCTAGCATAAGGGTTTCTGAGATTAAGAAGCATTCCAGTCTTCTTGCTATTTGTTGGGGACCAGATATTCTATTGGACCAGATGAAGGTTCCATTGCCTATTTCAATGTTGACCTATTTGAGGTTGTCTATGAGTTTCTGGAGTTTTGAGTTGTCCTGCTCTAGGTGATTTTGTCTTCCTATTTTTTCCTCAAGTGTGAGGATGATATTCAAGTCTCCTCCAATTATCCAACATTTTTGACCAACTATTGATCCCAGATAGGACAGGCTTCTAAGGAAATGGTTTTTTCCTTGGCTATTTTGAGGGAAGAAAGCATTGGTGATCATTCCATCTTTGTCAGAGCCTATATCTCAGTAGTGAGTAGTTATAGTGCTTGTCGTGGAGAGTGCTTGGTCAATTATTACTATGGTAGGATTCCAAATAATGGTGAGCCCCCCTACTGCTCCTTTCGAGTCCAGATGATAGTAGTTTATTTGTCTCCAAAATATTTTGAATAAGTCCTCCACTGTTTGTCCTGCACATTTTGTTTCTTGTAGCAGTAGAATGTCTGGGTCTTCATCTTTTATACATTTTCAAAGAATCCTCTGCTTGGATCTCCCATTCAAGCCTCTGATGTTTCATGTGATGATTTTCATCATTAACAATTGGGTGGGTGAGAGAAGGAACTTTCCGAGAGACGCTTGATTTGTCCTGAGTTGATCATGTAGTTCCCTGCCTCCTTTATCAATTGTTGTACAAATTTTCGTCCTCGACTTTTGTTTTCCTTGAGGGTTTTCATGGGATCTAGGTTTGGATTTGCACCTATGCCTAGCCTGGAAGTGGCTCCAGCCGTAGATTCTAGGAAGACCTTGTGGACTTTTCTGAGTTGATCATCCAGAATGGTTTGGAGATCCTTTTTATTGATCGCTTCTTCTATCTTATCTAGATCAATGTCCGCCAACTCCTACTCGTTCATCTCCATTACAATATCCTCTTCCATTGTTGGGATTTTTCCTAGGTTCAAGGGGACTTGAGATTCTAGGGAGATGATCTTCTTTGTGCTTGGCTGTTGATGTTGTTTGTCCTTGATTTTGTTGTTTCCTTAATCTGTTGGTGGATGGGGGTTTTCTGTCTCTTCTTCCTCTGGAAGATGGTTGAGGGCGTCAAAGGAGTTGGTATTGGAGTTCCTTCTCCCCCCTCCTTGGTGGGGTTTCTTCTGTGTTTTCTTTTTGCGATTATGGACCTGTGTGAACCCATATTTCATTTTATCCTCCATTTCTGGTTTGGATGGAGCATTGAGGGGGTGGTCCCTGAATAGGTTCCCGTGTTCATGACATTTTCTGCAGCAAAATGGTATGTGTTCATAGTCTATGGTCTGAGCCCATTCCTCATCCTGGTATTCCAGGGTAACCGATCCTGGTAAGGCTTTGGATATGTCCATGTAGATACAGAGTCTTTCATAAGATGTATATTTCCTTTTCTTGGTGGCCTTTAAGGACTTGACATGTCTTCCAAGAGTGTTTTCGATGCCCATTAGAATCTCTTCTAGCCATAACTCTTGAGGTAGGGAGTAGAGTCGGATCCATATTGGGGCGTAGGTAGAATCTTATTTTTCAGGGCTGAAGTGGTCCATCCAAAAGCATAAGTACATGCCCGTTGAGTTGTAGAAGTATGATCTGCTTTCAAATATGTGGTCCTTGTCTTCCAGGTTGTAGAATATCACTGTGAAAAACCCTTTGGAGCTTAGATGGATCTCATAATCTCCTTTTGGAGTCCACGAGGATTTGATCCATCATGTCAGGTCCCTTTCTGAGGGCCGGAGTCCTAGAAATTTACTAATGAGTGTGTGATCCCTCATGAACTAGGTTTGCTCACCTACCCTGGTTGATTTTATGACATATTTTGGCGCTATTGGTGCATGTGGGATGCACTTTCCCAGTATCTAGATGCGAGAGGATTTTGGATGCGATGATTCTACATCCATGCTTGTACTTTTGTCTCGTTCAGTCTCTTCCTGCAAGAATTGGCCCCGTATATGTGGCGAGGGTTCAAAGGGCGACCAACGCATTCAGGAGTTTTCCGTCTCGTGTGTGACTGCATTCTGATAAGAGGGGGATTTCACCCCTCCGTCTTCATTCATTCTGTTGTGTCAGGGAATATGACAAGGTAGGTTGCACCAGGAATGAATAGAGGAGATCAGGTGGTTCCAGGACACAAAACGACGCAGTGCATCAAACACAAACCCTAAGCGCTCAGGCATTGCAGACCGGTCTCAAATCGATCGCTTGCTTGCCATGTTTATTATGATGAAATTGACACTTACCAAGTGGTTGTTTTTAAATTGTTTTGTTGGAAACTTTGGGAGACCCAAGTCTATCCATTTCTAGATAGGCACAAGAGATTTCAAGCATCCTAAACAAAACTAAATATTACTTTAATTAGTAGAGTCTTAGTGTTTTACATTATTCAAGATTAGAATTGTGGATTAGCATGTATAATAAATTCAATGGAACGTTGGAATCACATTTTCTTTTTATTCTTTATGATATATATTGGTTGTGAAAATGCTTGTTTAATAAATCACTTTGTTTCGTTTTTCAATTTTTACAAGAATTGAATAATAGACATATAATACATTAATGTTCTTTTGCACACCCATTTTTGGGTATCAGAAGAACTTGTACTCTCATTTTTTTTAGGGGACGAATGTAGGAGAATTATAACAACACCATAGAATTGAGGGAATTGAAAGAACTTGCACTCTAGTTTCATTTTTTCACTTTTGGTGGGTGGGTGCAACGAATTAGAACAACACCATAACATTAAGAGAAGCATAAATTGTTTTCCATCGTATGAATGTATCTTGTTCAAAAATTTAAGAGAACAAGTTTATGCATCTTTAATTGATAAGCATAAGCGACAAAGAGTAAGTTTTTTTCACTAGTGGCTTCCATGTTTCACATTTTCAACCAAGTATAAGATTTTGCAATATCTTAAATTGCATTTTATTTGTTTTCTTAAGGATACATATTGCATTCACTCATGGGATTTGACATGTGAAGTGTTTCCTCTTCCCAAGATATGGGGCATACAATAACATTCTCCATGTCATTCTTTTATTTCTCTATCAATCAGGCAAAGAAATAAATGAATTGCTTCAAATCTCAAGAGCTAGGTTACATTATGAAATCTTTTCTTCTTCACATAATCTTTGCAGTAGTTCAGGTAAGTGTGTTAAATAACAAGTTGGATAACCTGAGATGTAGATTATAGGGGATACCTCTACCCAATATCATTTTAGGGAGAGATCTAATTTGCATATTGGAGACCACAAATCAACATTTCATGAGGATCAATGAGGAAGTTGATAATAGAGTTTACGAGACAACCAATGTTGTTTAAATATAGGATAAGACATAATAGAAAATAATTACTCCCCCTCACCCTCCTTCTAGTCCTATTAGTTTTATGTTAGTTGTTGTGAATGTGAATGTGGGGTTATTTTTCAATTTCTAGGTTGGTTGCAGGTGGGAAAAATAGGAGGTGGAACACAGTTGGATTCACAAGCTACTTGTTTGAACATGTTCAAAGTGAAAGGAGAGAATGCGGAATCCATTATATTGAATGCTCCAAAGTTGGCGGGAATTGGGGTAGGAGAAATTTTGGCAGGTGAACTATCTTGTGTTTGCTTTGGTTGTAGGCCAACTGGAAAAGAGCCATATGAAGTTCAAGAACAGAATCTAAAGAAACAACCACCACATAAGCAGTGAATTTATTTATCATAGTTGGGATCCACACACCCCTACCCAACAAATTCATGGGCTGTGTATTTCACTTAATCATTATTCATTTCATTTCAAGGTGGTTTGTCTATCAAAGTAATGAAGTACAATGATACTCGAAATTACTTCAATAAGTGTTATATACAATGTATTGGTTACATATATTTGCATGAATAATACCTCCTAGGAAAGAGGTTAGACTGCAATCGAGGGTAGTATATAGTATCATGTATGGGACTAACGCTAGATGATACTAGAAAGCACATTATCCACAACGATAACCACAAGGAACACTTTATTTCTTGTGAATATTATCTAAGATAGAATTAAATTTTGGTTTTGGAGTAAGACACAAAACTATTTCTAATTGGCTAATAGATCATCTTCCTCAAATGTAAGGAAATAGGTTAATGACCCAAAACCTAAATGCCTATTCCATGAGTGGAAGTCTACCCCTTGACAAACCACCAATAGGTCATTTTAGGTGGTGTGGTTTTCCTTGAATATTGGTGATGAATCAACCCACATTCATGGATAATAGCCAATGATCATTGTCCTCATTTCCGATTAACAACTAAGTTATGATCAGTTTTACATTATAGAGGCACTAGAAAAGTATGACGTGTATAGATTTGGGGTGGTGGTATTGGAAATGATAAGAGAACACAAACCATCTTTCGAACTACCTATGCATGGTTTTTTCACAAAAGGAACTTCTAAGGTAAACAAATTTTCATAGAATAAGTGAAGGTGATGAGAATTTGTTCAATATTTAAATCCTTTCACTTTGAGTTGGATGTGTCAATTTTCATTCTCAAACCAATCATCTCTAGCATGTTTGACAGATTAAAAGTTTGAATGGTTCTAGAATTACAATCAAGAAATCTATTTTGGTCTGTTGGTCCTTTGCTTCTTTTGTCATTCCTCATTGAAAATGGTCTCATGAATAAAAAATACAGCCTAAAATATGGCTCAAATCCAACTTTACCAGATATCTCAAAGATTCTCTTTATATATCACCATTGTACTATTCTTGAAACATCCATTAGAAACAACAATTGGGGTTGATAAGTTTTGTCATCTATTTAGAGCCTCTCGAACACCGACACATGCCATTTTATGTTTTGTTTATGTTTGATCTTGAAAATTTCAATGTGTCATCTATTTTTTGATCTATGTTCCATCCTGCAACATACTCCACCTTTCCATATCACCTGACACCACCCTGCATTTCCTCTTCATGTTCACATTGACTTCATTTTCCAAAAATTTTCCTATGGGTTTTCTCCATCAAAGTCTCTTCACCCTCTTAATCGTTGCCTCTTCTTCCTCTTCTATTTCTCTTTGGAAAATTTGTGGTCACATATTTGTGATTATGGTTGGTGGGCATGCAACTATTTCTCCTTTCTTCATCTTTGTATTCTTGAACTGTTTCTCCTTTCTGCATCTTTGTATTCTTGAACTGTTTCTCCTTTCTGCATCTTTTTATTCTTGAGTTGGGTTCTCAAGTTCATCTTTCGGTTAATGTTCTTTCCTTCATACATTCTGGTTAGGGCATGAAACATCTCTTTTGGAGTGTTCTTAGAATCCACTTGAGGGATCAAGTGATCTTTAATAGAGTCTGCAATGATTCTTTTGGCCCTAACCATATCCTTGTTGTACTTTGCTTTAGCTGCAACTTTTGTGGGTTCTGGTACATTTTCCTTTATGAACTTTGCAAGATCATTCTCTTCAAGAATGAGTGCAATCATATACTTCTAGGTGTGAAAGTTATCCACACCTTCTAACTTGTCAACAAGCTTGGTGCTTGCAGACATCTTGACCTAGAGCTAGGAAAATGACCAAAAATTGAAAATGCTTAGAAATTAAATCTTCACTTACTAAGAGGTGTGTTGGGCTGAGGCGAGTAGGCTGGTGTAGTCTTTTTTCAGAAAATCCAAATTTTACCCCTTGAAACTGATCCTGTGCAAATATGGACTGGTACTTCTAGTACTGGTTTTGGTTTCCTGGTTTTTTGGTACCAATGAAAACTAGGGTTTCGCTTTCTGAAGGCTCTTTCCATTGAAAAGGTGCACTCAAGTTGCCAATGAGTTTTCTAGGCTAGGGTGCACTTCCCTAGATGATCTTTACGCTGAAATTCGCTTCCAACAAAAATCCCTAATTTTCTTGTATGACAACATTGACATTTTTGGTTACCTAGTGAAAGGTGTTCTATTCAGTCAAGCTTTGATACCATGTTAAATTTAGAGCTTCTATTAAGTTCTTTTCATTTACTATACAATAATAACATAAGAAGGATCACTGAGAGAAACACAATCACAAGGTACACAACATTTTATCCTGGGAAACCCTCATGGAGGAGAAAACCCAACAAAAATTCCTTAATATAGATTTCCATTACAATGCCAAGATAAAAGACCAAACACTAGAGAATATCCAATACTGATCAATGCACCTCTCTCTTCTCCTTCTTCTAACTGCAACTTCCTTCAAACTTGCACACTAGATGAGTGACTTGAGTGAGTGAGTGAATGAGGCACTAACCTCTCTTATTTATACTAGCTAAGGAGCACTAGGGTTGTGTATTTTCATCAAGCAGGGATGACTTCTTCAACTAGTGGCTAAAGACACTTTAATTATCCCTAGGGGTCCACTTCTCAATTAACATCATTTGATTAGGGTTTGACCAATCCACAAAAGGGGATTTGGTCATACATAAGTCCCGACATGATAAATCCACAAAAGGGGATTGATCTACATGATAATAACTCGATAATAATTAGAATATTCTTTACAGTTACAATATTTCAAGATAAGGGACCCCTAGTCACAAACCTTCCCCAAATATTGGCCACTTATTAGGAAATTTATGACACTCACCAAGTTGAAATAGGGTCAAAAGCATAATTTCCAGGCAAGCGTTCTATAATCGAAAGAAGTTTAAATACAACATGTTTAAATACCTAAAATATTAGGGTGATTACCTGCGACAATACCTGACTTGTACCGCATGGAGCAAGACCCATCTGCCTTCCAAAATCTAGATGGTGTGGTGGATGCACTGAAACTGGAGCCAAAATGTGGTGATCGAGCAGGCTTTCTCATGTGCAAGTGGACATTGCTAGTCATATGGTCTCTCGACACTCCATATCTGCAACCTAAGGGCCTCAAGACATCATCTCCTTATTTATCCCACAAAGTGGGGATACCATGCAACAAAAACTTATATAAGTATTGAAATTGATCAAACAAAAATAATGTATTAACAATCAAAAATAAAAGAAGGGGTTTGAATGATAGGGGTTAGGCTTCCTCCATTTCCATCATTGCTCAAACTCTATTGGTGGGATCCATCTTTGGTGTCTCATAAAAGATCAATAATCATTCCATACCATCAATATTGTAAGAATCACAACCAACAAAGTATTTGGATAAACCTAGCATAGATCCACCTTAACCTCAGTTCTAATGAGCATAGAGGATAGAAAGAATCCACATATTTTATTAACTTTACATGGTAACACCCAAATCTCCCCACATGCACCTGCCTTCTCTAAGTACAGTTAAACAATAATTAAACTGAATTTGTAAGAGCGACCCTCTCAATGTTTCATGATTGTTTACAGGTGTAGGAATCCAATCATTGGTTGCTAGGTTGCTACAGACTAGGATGTTGAAATATTGTAACTGCAAAGAATATTTTACTTATTATTGAGCTATTATCTTATATGTCAAACCCCTTTTGTGGATTGATCATGTCAGGATTTGTATAAGACCAAATCCTCTTTTGTGGATTGGTCAAACCCTAATTATATGCTTCTAATTAAGAAGTCGCCCCCTAGACCTAATTAAAGTGGTTTTAGCCACTAAGAGAAGAATTCAACCTTGCTTGATGAAGAGACACCACCCTAGCACCTGCCAGCCAGTATAAATAAGAGTGGAAGGCGCCTCATTATCTCACTCACTAAAGTCACTCATCTAGTGTGCAAGTTTCAAGGAAGCTGTAGTTGCCAGTTGCCAGAAGAAGGAAGAGAGAGGCACATTGCTCAGTGTTGGATATTCTCTAGTGTTTGGTTTATTATCTTGGCATTGTAATGGCAATTTATATTAAGGAAGTTTTTGTTGGGTTTTCTCTGGCCCCATGAGAGTTTCCCAAGATAAATGTTGTGTACCTTGTGATTGTGTATCTTTCAGTGATCTCACTTATGCTATTATTGTCTAGTAAATTGAAAAGAACTTAATAGTTGCTCTAAATTTAACATGGTATAAGAGCTTGATTGAATAGAACGCCTTTCACTGGGTTACCAAAAATGTCACTGTTGTCGTACAATAAAATTAGGGTTTTTTGTTGGAAGAAAATTTCAGCCTAAAAATTATCTAGGGAAGTGCACCCTAGCCTAGGGAACTCATTGGTCTTTTGATATTGAACTTTAATATTGAATTTTAATAAATATTGAACTTTTCAACCAAATACTTTTGCATAATATAAAAGTGTAAAAAAATTAAAACTTAAAAATTACTTATAATTAAAATTATTAATTTATTAATTTAAAAAAAAATCAACCAAATACTTTTACATAATATAAAATTGAGAAAATTTAAATTTAAAAAATTCTATAAAAATTTAAAAAATTCAAAAAAAATAATATTGGAGTATGCAGGTTTTCACGGCTAGTCATAATGGTAAAGAGACTTTTGGATCAAAACTATCTGTGGAGTTTTGAAATGTCCAATGTTTCTAGTGGGAACTCCACCCATCCACATGGACATGAAAAACTTGTATGTAGTAAAAGAGTGCTCAGATATAAATATAAAATAATAGAGGTTACCTTTAATCAATTGCAAATAACAGTTGGCATTAGGTAAAATATTAGATGAAAAATAAGAACAATGAAAATAAAAAAGGTATTGAAAAATATTTAAAAAATGAATAATGGAAATTACCGTAGAATAAATTGAATGGAATTAATTAAATTTGTAACATAAATACATAAATGGGATGAAATATGAGAGTAATTAAGGGAAAAATAATCCATAAATTCAAATATTCAAATGATATAAGGATAAAATATTAAATTAATTTTTTTATTAGTCCCTTCTGTAGGCATAGAGGGACTATAGCGATCGATAAATCATTGACCTCGTATTAGTTTTTCCTTTGACCACAAATATTTCCATATTATCTATTGTTGGAACCAGGGAACTGAAACCATCGATTTTTATATAAAAAAAAACACCATATTTGTCATGATCTGATTGGACAAGGGATTGGAGGTCTTATTGTCGGCTTTGCTATTCCCAATGTTATATATGTTGGCATATCCAAAGTATTGGATCGTATATGGTCTTTTTGAATCATATATTTTGTTATGCATTTGTCAAAGGTGGATTAATGCTAGCATTAATCCGAATGTTTGGTTTAGCATTTTATGCTAGGTAAATTTATGGCAATGTTTGACATGATGGCATATCCAAAGTTTTTCCTTCCAATACATTCTCTGGTGTTCGAACTATATATTAAAAAGAGTACCATATTTGTCATGATCTTATTGGAAAAGGGATTGGAGGTCTTATTTCCGGCTTCTCTATTCTCAATGTTATATATGTTGGCATATCCAAAGTATTTGATCGTATATGGTCTTTTTGAATCATATATTGTGTTATGCATTCGTCGAAGGTGGATTAATGCTAGCATTAATCCAAATGTTTAATTTTGCATTTTATTCTAGGTAAATTTATGGAAATGTTTGATATGCTGGCATATCCAAAGTTTGGCCTTCCAATACATTCTCTGGTGTTCGAACTATTGTTACAAAAAATATAATAATTTTTTGGGGATATGTTAGAGACCTGCCACATTGCATTTTTTTCTTAAATGTTTACAAAGAATTTCTGACAGACTTAAATGTTCACCTAATAGGCTTGATAGCGTTGAATGCTTACTTTCTTTTTTTTTAAGTAAAAAAGATAGTCCCTGCTATATTAAATTGATAGAGAAACATAGACAAAAATACACAGAGATATTGTCATCCTGTGCCACCAAATATGTTGTCGTTTCACCAAAAACCAGCATAGTGTGGGGCGAAATATGTCTAGGAAGATAGGCTAAAAAATGTTTTTCCATCTGTCCTACTCGAAGGAAACCAGGACAAATGGCCATAGTTCGAGTTAACATAGAACAACAGCATGATGAAAAACTAGACTGTCGCAATTTCCCTTTTGACACGCAGATCTGGCCGGGATGACAAATGGCTACACACACATTGGACATTTCCACTTTTCTAGAGCATTGGAGTACGCGTCAAGGAGCAAGTCCAAGTGTTGTCCCATGAGGAGGGCTCTGTGCTCCTGGTCTGCCATGTGGCCTCGGAGTTCGAACATGAGAGACAGATGCTCTGCATGGAGGAGTGGACCATGCAAATCATTGGTTACTGCCTCGCTGAAGGTTTCATTCCCCACTTCCACATTCATACCTGCTCTAGCCTCGTCCACGTTCATCCCTGTGCAAGAACTGTTCAGAGCCTCATCATCGTTCATTACCTTCTCAGCATAGTGGGTGGGGATGTAGTCATCTGGCCACGGTATTTCTTCTACATAACAGATTGGGAACTCTTCTGCAGGATCTCCCTTCAGAGTGCTTCCAGCCTGTGCTTCAGTCTAAGTAGCTTGAGGTTCCAAGGTGGTCATGAAATCCTCCGGGCATGGTGTTTCTTCGACATAGAAAATTGGGAACTCTTCCTCAGACCCTCCCTTCAGACAGCTTCCAGCTTGTGCAACAGGCTCAATTGCAAGGGTGTGCATGCTCCACTCTGTCACAGGCTCGGCTATAGTGGCATGGAGTGCCAAGCAGTCAGCTCTTGCTCTCTGTCGAAGGATAGAAGTCGCCATCGGTAGAGCGCACTCAAGGATCTGTCTTCTCTGTCACTGCGCTTTGTGGGTGTACTAGGTCGAGCCTCTACGAGGCTTGCCTCACTTCCTTGTCATTATGGAGAAGGGGTGAATGGAGATACAGAGGAAACTACACCACAGCTCCCAACCGGTGGGGAGGTCCAAAACGAAAATGAACCAGCTCTTTCCAGGCGTCCTAACTTTCAAGTTTTTGTGTGATGGCATCGCATGGCTCCTTCTTATCTCTGTCATATTGAATTTTGGTTGTGCTAGTGCGTTCGCGCGAGGGAGAAGTCCCGCCTCCATAGAGCTGCTGTAATGGCATGCTACCATCTTAATTGTTGAAGGGATGGGGAGTGGCCTACAACATTTAAGTTGTGTATTGATTCTAATCCATGTGGCAAGGCATCACTACGTGTCACCCCATCCAGGGGCATTGAATGCTTACTTAACATGCTTTTTACAATACATTTTTTTCCTTTTTTTAAATTTATAAGCTTCAGTGGCATTGTTGGTTCACTGGTTCATGCTTGTTTTTTGCATCTCCACTGATTTCTTATTTGCATGTTGTTGTTGTTCTTGCTTGCCTGTTCGTGTTGTTGCAGTTTGCACGTTTGGGTTTCTGCAATCATGATTGGAACTGCGTCATTCCTGGTGGAGTGGTTGTTGCTTGCTTATTTCTTCGTTGTATGTTGTTTATTGTTGTTTGATTCGACTTTGCAGGGTTCTGGTCCTACGCCTGCAGTTGGGCCTTTTGGTGCTTCTTAACTAGGTTGTTATTTGGTGCTTGTTCTTGTTTTCCTAGGGTTTGCAATGTTGGGATGTTGCATCCGCAGTTGGATCTCTTGTTACATTTTTTGCAGTGGAGTCTTCATAGAATACTATTAGGATAAAATAACCTACTAAAATATCGCAATCGATGTAAATTGCATCTCTTACGCGTTGAACCAAAGTTTGTCGGCCTCAAACTATATTTCATAGTTGGCGATGCTTTTTCCATGGATTATGTGTTACTATGGTTTCATAGTTATGAGAGTAGGTTTTGTTGTGTGAGCGATATAGTTGTTCTCTCCCTTTTATTTTCCTCTTGTAAATTGTGTTTCTGGCTCTACAGTTTCTCGCCTTTCTATGGTCATTCCAACCGACCGTCGTTTGGTTGCATACTTATCCATTTTTGTGGACGTGACTTCACGGATAGGTTCTATCGAACTATGACATGTCATGTTCGGTGTATACAACTTTTACCCAGAACTTTCATTCTCTAGAATTCGACCGGGCACTCCTCGAACTCACAACTATGCCTCTGCCTACAATGAGTTTGTCTATTCTACCTAGATTTCCATACTTAGTTGAATTTTGAAAGTTTAGCGGGTTGACGATTTTTCGGGTTCAGAAAATTTAAAACCATTTGTCGCTCCCCTCCATCCCCGCTACCTTCCACCCTTCCCAATAGACATTAATTATTCTTTCAAAAGTCAGAACCAACCAGACAAGTTCGAAAAGATGGGCTTTAATAACTGGAAATCTTGAGGACATCTCCCATTAAAATGAATAGACATGCGAATATTATGGGATCTCGTAATTTCTTTTGCCTGCATTTTTGAATTTGCAAATATATATATATATATTGTTTGCGCTCTTTTAGTTTTCTTAAAAGCTTCAACATAGTCCACGAACGTGTCACCCACAGAGGCCTTGACATCATGTCCCTCTTTAATATTGTGCATATCTTAGATGTCAGATTTGAGAATCTGCTCAGATATGGGAATTTTAATACGTGCTATTAGTCACTATTCAGCATACATATTCGAAAAGATTGGCATTAATAAGAGAAAATATCAAGAACATCTGTCATTAAAATGACTTAACACAAAATCTACGAAAGATCATCCAGCATTGACTTTAAATACTTATTGTCATTTCTCTCTATCATCAAAGAGTTGCACTTTAGGGTTCCTTCGTTCTAATGTTCATGGTCATGGACATGTAAGAAAACATAGAGATGTGATTGAGGCCCAGATGAAAGAAGAGAGACTAGTTTTATGTGACCTGAGCTTTGAGTAAAAAAAAATCTCTATTATAGAAGAGAAACTCAGAGAGGAGGAAAAAAAAAGAACAAGTATGTTCGGGTTGGTGTTCTCCCTGTGTTTGATGCTTTGGTTGGTTGAAAAGGCTGCCTGGAGATTTATTTGTTGAACTTATTTGTTTTCTTGTTGGGAGTTGTAATGGATTTTCAGGTCACGTGAAAAATAGTTCTTCGTTCAGGTATATATCTTCTTCCAAAAACACAGATTTGGCAAGTGTATCGAATTCTGCAGATCCCATAAGAATTTGACTTCCTCGGGGGCGACGCATTTACAGTGGCTTGCAAAATGGCCCGTCATGTTCATAAATGACGTGAAATATTACTCCATTTGCTAATGTAACTAGATACGGGTAACAAAAATTGTATGGGTGGATTAAATGACGTATTATCACTACAAAAGTTTCTATTTCAAAGTTTTATGAGCTACATGTGGGTCTGGTAACCGACTTGACAAAAATCCATGTTCTTTGTCAAAGTTTGCTTGGTTTCCTCTAGATGTAGTTGCAGACTCCACATATTTGGTGTCACCTCTGAATATTCCAGAACTTTCTGTGGGCCGCCTGTAATAGCCAAATAAATTAAACGTCCATTAATTCTACAACATAGCAGTAAATTCAAAAATTTCTTTAATTGAACACATTCGCATATAAATTTATCAACAATAATAAAATTTTATAGAAAAATAAACAAATACACAATTTAATTTACCTGGGTCTAATGCTAATTCGCCTCACTACCTTGTTGTTGCCTTCCTCCTGCCTGATGCACTGACCGACACTACCCAAACCTACTATCCTCCCTGCCAACTAGGACAACTACCTAGCTCTAGGATATCATATGGATATCCTGGCCCCTGTGCCCAAAACCTCCAGCAAACCGGTGCCTGTACTAAACATTCCCACTCCTGAACTCAACTCCTGTCTCTTCAAATCCAAGATAGCCCCCTAAAACAATTCCCCAATCTCTCGTCGAATGCCCCCTCGTAAATCTCCTTCCCCTCCATATTCCTCCTTCACCGACTTCCCCCTCATTTACTTCCCTACCTACCCATTTATTACCTTATCTTATCCTTTCATAGTTAATGCTCCTTATCCTCTTTATTTATTATTTTATCCTATCTTTAATGTCCTATCCCTTCCCGAATACGTAAGCTTAATTTAACAATATAATTTATTATCCCTTTTAATCCTTTACTTAATTAATTAATGAGTCAATTAATAATTAATTAATCCTTGAAAATCATCAATAACTAATTAATAATAATTAATTAGTTAATGTTATTTAAGAAATAATTATTGTTTAGCTAACTTTTAGGACAGTTAGATTATTAAATTAATTATAATTAATAATCATATACATCTATTTAAGCAGGGTCGTTACATCGCCATACCTGCCACCGCTATGAGGAAAGATATATTCCGATGCGATCTGCAACATTTGATACACTTGCCAGAGCTGTGCTGATGCGTTCTGCAGCATTTGATGCACTTGCCAGACCTGTGCTGAGAGAAGAAGTCATGTACCTCAACAGATTTGAATTTTTCAGTTGGGTTGGAAGTTTCTTCCAATTTACTGTAATAAAGCAAAGAAGTTCAACATACAAATATTCAGGCAGGCTTTTCAACCAAACAGATGATCGAATACAAGGAGAATACTAGTCACAACATACTTGAATTTTTCTCCCCTGCCATAGCTATTGTGACATAAAAGGACTCCCTCCACTTTGAAATCGACCCGAATCACATTTCTAAGTTGTCTCGGATGTCAAGTGTCAGGAACATTGAAAGGAAAGCACCTTAAACCCCAAGTTTTTGACGACAGAGGGAAATTAATACTTGACAAAGAATGGAATGTTGAATAACCAACAATTGCAAGCATGCCATATCTGGAAGAGACAAGCTATTCAAAAAACTGGGATAGATGTAGTTG
Source organism: Picea engelmannii (assembly GCA_009831015.1). Taxonomy (NCBI): domain Eukaryota; kingdom Viridiplantae; phylum Streptophyta; class Pinopsida; order Pinales; family Pinaceae; genus Picea; species Picea engelmannii. Next base: position 435,315 of record ML797481.1, read on the forward strand.
GCAGCACCGATTAAGTACAAAACCCGAAATTGATATTCAACTCATTTTTTACGAATAAAGGGTTTGAACATCAAGAAAATTGTCAAGAAGCTTCATCAATGTACATATTTTTTTATTGGTCGGTGGTAGGCCAAATCACAATCGTTGTGGAAAATAGCCTCAGCTATATTTTGTAACCCATCTTATTTTAATATAGAATAATTATGGTTCATTCTTTAATAGTATTTTCCAATCTCTAGTATTTGTTTTAATTTTATTTTGTACCTTCTTCCCCTATGTCGTTAAACATGGACGACAAGCTTTTCATTTTGCTACCCACTACTTAAATTTAAATAAACCCTACTCTGTTTCTTGCTTACATTTTACATTTAAGAATAATTTTTCATAAGCCATACTTATGTGGCATCAACCCTGTATTTAAAGAAAGAAATTGGAGGGATCTTCATGCTTCCATTCTTCGGGTCCCGTAAATAGAATGAATTAATGAGTTACAACAAGGCAGCTCAAGTGTTGACGCAATGTTCCTGTTTAGTATGTTGGATATATTGCAGATTCTTCTATTTGATAATATCTGTGCATATATACTAATATCAGTACTATTGGAATAAATACAAAAACTTTCTCTTCGGCAAAGCTTAGGCAATTATGTTTGTGTTTGCGGTATTAAACAACTAAGTTCCCTATTCTTTCATATACATCTTTCAAACAAACAACTTCCATGCTCTGCAATTTATGCTTTAACTATTGATAAACCACTAGGCATTCGAAAATCTTGGCATTAATAAAGGAACGACTCAAGCTATCTTAATTACTTAAATCACACCAAATTTTGATTACATTTAATTTAATTTAGATATTGATGTTTATGGTGAGTCAGAGTTTTCTCATGGCATTGCAAGAAATACAAGATGAATAGATGATAAGGAATTTATCTCTTTGAAACCACAATGCAAATTCATGTTTCTTGTTGCATTATGTACATCTTACAGTCAAATTTTTTGTGGTTTCAATGAAATTTGCGAACTGAAGAGAATCCTACAAATTGGGAGATCATTTTCATTTGAAACATAAACAATCCATTAATATATATTAGTATGAATATTATTCATATTAATATGAAAAATTTCTCCATTAATAGATATTAGTATGAATACTATTGAAATAGATATCAAACCTTTCTCTTGACCAATACTTAGCCAGTTATCTGGCCACCAGGCCCCGGGTTCATGGTACCCAGCACCTATGTCCCTTGTTCTATCATATACATATTGCAGCCAAAGAACTTCAGTGTTCTTCAATTTATTCTTTTACTAGTGAGAACCCATCAACGGTTCGAAAACATTGCCATTAATAGACGGAAAAAAAAGGTTTTTTGACTGTCAGATACTTATCCCTTTTCTCCTTTTCCTTTTCCTGTCCATTATGGATTTCTGGTTTTATACTTAGTCGTATTTCTATGATGGGTGGTTGTAGGGTTCATGGGTTGGCATATCTTCATTTCCATATGTATATTCACATGACGAATCCGATCAACCACTGTTCCTTTGCATACCTAGGAAATTTTATGGTCATGGTTGTCAGGTTGGCGCATACGAACTATCCTTTTATTCTTCCCGCTCATTATCGCTTTCTAGATATATACTTAGTCACATTTCTATGGTGTTCGGTTCCAGAGTTGGCACGCTGACATGTCTTCATCTCCATCTATATATTCACACGACAGATCCAGCTGACCGCTGTTCCTTTCCATACTTGGCCAATTTTATGGTTGTTGTTGCGGGGTCGGTGCTTACGAACCCGATTGTTTATCGTTCCGTTATATACATCTTTTACTCAAAACATCCTTGATCTACAATTCCACAGTGGGTTCCTCATATACATTAACTTCGTTCAAAGTATATGTTGCTTCTTTCCATCCCCAACAACTTCACATCCTTCGTGATATACATCAACAATGCTCTTACTGGTGACAACTGGAAACAGTGGTATGAAAGATACTTTTGTTATTTGAAATTTATGCCTTAACTGGTGAGAACTCAGCAGGGGTTCAAAAAAATTTGCATTAATAATCAAACACTAGATGTTCTTCTGCGAGATACTTAGTCCTTTTTCCCTTGTCTTGTTCCTGTGTATTATTGCTTTCTAGTTATATACTTAGTCGCGTTTCTATGATCACGGGTTCCAACGTTGGCATGTTGACATATCTTCATCTCCATCTATATCCTCACATGGTGAATTGGACCGCCCGCTATTCCTTTTCATACTTAGTGAATTTTATGCTCGTGGTTGCCCAGTTGGCACAATTGAACTCTGTTTCTTTTGTTCCATGATATACATATTCCACTCAAAATTTGCATGATCTACAATTCCACTACGGAATTCTTTGTCATTTTTCCCTTTTTTTCTTCCCATGTATTATGGGACTATAAAGTATGGACATGCTATTTTATATACCATGTACGGATTGTGCATTCCATACCTAGCCACATTTTGGATCGTGGGTTCTCGAGCAGGCAGTCTCAAAATTAGGCCTCCATTGTTCCATGCCCTGCAATTAGCACCCAGAATTTTGGTATATACAAATCGAAAAGAGGATTGGATGACTCAATATTGCATTTCTATTGTTTTGTGTCCTCCAAAAAACGCTTCCGGTTCCATGATACACAAATTGACACACAAAGTCCAGGGCTGGCGGGGTGGAGATTGCCATTGTTTACAGATGGCAATCCCTATAAAGTATCTAACAGTATCTAAAAAATTATTTTCAATACAAAATTAGCTCTTAGTAGTGACAATTGGACACAGAGGTATAAAACAGTTGGCATCACACCCTCCACAATATACAAATTGACTACCAGATTCCGACATCGTCCGCTCTTCTGTGTTAGAGATTATGCATTCAAATGTTCAAAGAGATACAATTTGAACGTCAGGGCCTCGCATCTACTCAACACAGTGGTACGAAAGATACTTCTATGATCTACAATTTATGAATTAACTGGTGAAAACTCGGCAAGGGTTTGAAAAAAATTTCATTAATAATCAAACACTAGATGTTCTTCTGCGAGATACTTAGTCCTTTTTCCCTTCTCTTGTTCCCTTGTATTATCACTTTCTAGTTATATACTTAGTTGTGTTTCTATGATCATGAGTTCCAACGTTGTTGTGTTGAAATATCTTCATCTCCATATATATCCTCACATGGAGAATTGGACCACCTGCTGTTCCTTTTCATACTTAGTGAATTTTATGCCCGTGGTTGCCCAGTTGGCGCAATTAAACTCTGCTACTTTTTGTTCCATGATATACATCTTCCACTCAAAATTTGCATGATCTACAATTCCATTGCAGACTCCTCTGTCCTTTTCCCCTTTTTTTCTTCTCGTGTATTATGGGACTATAAAGTATGGACATGCTATTTTATAGACCATGTACAGATTGCGCATTCCATACCTAGCCACATTTTGGATCGTGGGTTCTCCGGCGAGCGGGCTCAAAATTGGGCCTCCATTATTATGTGCCCTGCAAATAGCACCCAGAATTTTGCAATATACAAATTGACAAGTGGACCTGCAGACTGGCTGACTCAACATTTCATTTCTATTGTTCTGTGTCCTCCAAACAGTGCTCCCAGTTCCACGATATACAAATTGATACACGAAGTCCAGGTCTGGCGGGGTGGAGATTTCCATTGTTTACAGATGGAAATCCCTATCAAGTATCTAAAAGTATCTAAAAAAATATTTTCAATACTAAATTAGCTCTTAGTAGTGACAACTGGACACATAGGTACAAAATAGTTGGCATCACACCCTCCACAATATACAAATTGACTACCAGATTCCAACATCGTCTTCTCTTCCGTGTTAGAGATTATGGATTCAAATGTTCAGAGTGATACAATTTGAACATCGGGGCCTTGAGTCTTCTACAGAGACCTTGTCAACCTGTTTTGGATCCTCCTGTTGTTGGGTTCACGATATTTCCAACTCTTTGATACTGTTTCGGGCTGGCACCAAGCTTCGTTCTACCACAGTTCACAAATGTTTCAAAGTATCTGTTGCTACCTTCCATCCTAACTAACTTCCTCTCGTTCCTAATATAGATTGGTTGTGCTCTTACTAGTGAAAATTGAACACAATGGTATGAAACAGTTCGCATCCGGTCCTCCGCAATAAACAAATTGACTATCGGGTTCACATCTTGTACTCAAAATTTATGTGATCTACAATTCCACCGCAGACTCCTTAGTCCTTTTCTCCTTTTCTTCTTCCCGTGTATTATGTCTCTTTGGTTATATACTAAGTTTCCTTTCTGTTATCACGGGTTCCAGCATTGACGGGCTGAGATATCTTTATCTCCATCTATATAATCACATGAGGAATCCGACCGACCGTTGTTTCTTTCCATACTTAGCCAATTTTATGGCTGCGATTGTTGGGTTGGTGGTTTTGAACTCTACTTCTTCTTGTTCCGTGATGTACATCTTGCACTCAAAACTTTTGTGATCTACAATTCTACTGCGTACTCCTCAAACTCGCAAGCTTCACTCTACCACGGTTCAAAAATGTTTTGAGTATCTATCGTTGTCTTCCATCCCCACTAACTTCTTGTCCTTCCTAATATACATTGGTTGTGCTCTTACTAGTGACTCTTACTAGTGACAACTACACAAACTGATACGAAACAGTTCGCATCCAACTCTCCGCAATATAGAAATTCACTACCAAGTTCCGACATCGTTCCCTCTTTCATGTTACATATTATGCATTCAAATGTTCTAAACGATACAATTTGACTGTCAAGGCCTCACGTCTTCTAGGGAGACCTTGTGACCCTATTTTGGATCCTCCCGTTCATGGGTTCACGAAATATCCATTTCTTAGTCACTGTTTCGGGTTGGCGCATTCGAAATCTACTGCTTCTTGTTCAGTGATATACATATTGCACTCAAAATTTTCGTGATTTACAATTCCACCATGGACTCCTTGGTCCTTTTTCCCTTTTCTTATTTCCTTGTATTATCACTTTGTGGTTATATACTTAGCCTCCTTTCTATGATCGTGGGTTCCAGCGTTGGCGGGTTGACATATATTTATCTCCATCTATATAATCACACAACGAATCTGACCGACCATTGTTTCTTTTCATACTTAGCCAATTTTATGGCCACGATTGTCGGGTTGGCGGTTTCGAACTCTGCTTCTTGTTGTGTCATGTACATCTTACACTCAAAACTTTTGTGATCTACAATTCCAGCACGGACTCATCGAACTCGCAAGCTTCACTATACCATGGCTCACAAATGTTTCAAATTATCTCTCGTTTCCTTCCATCCACACTAACTTCCTGTCCTTCCTAATATACATTAGTTATGTTCTTACTAGTCATATACAAATTACCCTCTGGATTGTCCTACCATACCCTCTTCGTTGTTACGCATATTGCACTCAAAAATTTCTGAGACATACAATTTAAACCTCGCGCCCTCACCTTCAATGATTATACTTTGTAACCCTATTTCAAAGTTGTTTTTTCCCGTGCCCGCAACCTCCATACTTTCTTACTATGAAATTAGAAACCTTTCATGCTAACAGTTGACCATACAGGAACCATCAACATTGTCATCAATGGGAAAAACGCTCGAGGATATCTCCCATTATTACGCATTAAACCAATATGTGCGGAGATTTATTTTGTCCCTTTCGATTGTTCATCTCGAACACACGTTGTCATGTTGGCCCGCTCAAGAAATATACAATGCTTAATTGCTCATTGCAATATCTGCCATGTTCACATTTCTATTTATGTGATTAATAGTGTTTAATGTTAACAACGCATCATGCAACAACCGTCCAAATTGTCATTAATGAATGAAAGTCTCAAGGACATCTCCCATTCACACGCTTTGGACCAAGATTTGCGTAGGGTTATATTATCCCTTGCAACTTTTCATTTCATTCATCGTCTGGAACAAACAAACGTTCTTGTAGACTTATGGTAGCAGGTCAACAATAGTTTTGTGGAGATATAGTAAATATCTTCGGATATCAAGACCAGAACTTCCACTGGTCCAGGGCATACTTTTACTAATCATCCCATTCTACCTAGAACAAAGTGATTTGGACCTCTGGAATCGCTCGTGCAGGCTGCGTCCCTGAGGTTTTTGACTGTAAGGAGGTGGTCTCTTGGTGTGCCGAAAAATATATTCTAGGCCATATAATTATTCCACTGCGTGGCCATTCTCCTATTTCTTTGTCACCTCCGGCCTTCCACGAGATGTTAAAATTGTCGAAGCCAACATTGACATTTAGAGGACAAGATTGCAAGCAGTTTCTAGAAAAAAATGATAACGGGTTGGAAATCTTAGCCGAATTCCTTGAAGACCTGACAACAGTTTCTGAAGATATCACAAGGTTCCAGGTAAGTTACTTTAGAAATCCATTCCAGGAAATTGCTTGGTTGTTTACAAGAATAACGGGACAGACATCCACGACAAGCATTTCCCATATAATTATTTATATTTTGTATTTCACAGTCAAGGAACAATACATTTTCGATTAGGGGAAGATAATTTCCATTGAGCTCTGTTCCCAGTTGTCATGATTCAAAGAATCGAATAAATTTTATATGTCATCCTACTTGATTTTCACAATAGTGCATTGTTGCTCGTTTCCAAAACTTTCTCTTTCCAATAAAATAAATTGTGGATTCGACCCAGTAACATTCTAGTACGAGGTCATGTGGAGGCACAAGGCCTCCCATTGTTTTTATGAATTTTTTAATGGCTTTGTCTCATTTTTCAAATATTTATTGTTAGGCAAGGATGCTCCGTGGATGTTTGTCCAGGCAACCAAGTTTTTGAACAGGAAGGGCATACTTGAACAAAAGGAAAATCAAAGTGTCCTCATGGTATTTGGCTCTAAGGAAAATCCTTCTTTCCTTCCATGCCACATCACAGACAAGATGTTTTTTGCATAAATAACAAGGCAATACAACCACTGGTTTCATTTTTTCCATGACAAGAAAAAAAAATAGTTCATTCCTCTGCCCTGGAAAGTCGAAGACTTCGTGTGTAGAAACATCACAAGATTGACGAGTTTGTAGCCCATTTCAACAAATTGAACCTAACGTATGCTGAAAGGATAAAAGGGTTTGACCCTAATGGGATTTTTCAAGAAAATTTATTGGAAGTTGGCTTTAACATCTCTTTTATCCATAGAAACCTGACCCAAGACAGGGACAATGTGGACAACAATCTTACTTATGTCGATTGTGACGCAGAGACATTGCGAAGTGTGACTGAATTGTATAGACAACATGGAAAAGTATCTGATGAGAAGAGTACCGAGTCCCCTGCCAACACTCCCAAGAGCACGACATCATGGAGCATCGCTTCGATGACCCACCCCAGTAAGAAAGCAACCCAGAAATATTCGAATGGAGGAGGAGATAAGAACCCTCCTCGCATAAAAATTGACAGTTCTCACAAAATTCCATTGGCAAAGAAGAGAAAAAACAATGCAAGGAAGGCGGAGGAACCCGAAATTGAAAGTGAATAGATGCAACTTGAAATTGAAACTGAGCACATGCACAAAATTGGGTCGTCCGCGGTGGAAATATCTGAGACCGAAATTTTTTACGAAGATGAATCCTTCATATTCCAGAGCGTTGTTTTTTACAACCAATCTAAAAGTATGGTCATTGAAAAGAGAGATGTAACAGAAAGGAAAGGAAAATCTCACACAAAGATTAACTTTAGGAAAATTCGGTTCTCCCAAATCTCCTCATTTCACCAAGTAACCGGTGAAATTCTTTGTGATTCCATTGGAGGAATTGAGATGGAAAATGTCAATCTGAAAGACCGCCTCAATGAATTTGAGTAGGCTTTCATTGCAACCCCATAATTTTCCAGTCCTTTGGAAAAAATCATGCCTGCTACCATTGCAACTAAGATGAAAGTATCCTCTACCCTCCTTGCATGCTCTAGATCCCTTATATAGAATAACATCAACAAAAGAATGCAACTAGTTACTAAAGCCTGGGAAACATCGCAAAATTTAGTTTCCTTCGGAAAGAAGGCAAATGATTTCCTGGAACATTTGGAGGCGAATCTAAAAAATGATCAGCATTTCTGTGAACAGGTGCTAATCCATTTTTCCAACTATGTCGTCAACACATCAGAACTAAAAAGAAGACAAGAGAAACTCCCCTCCCCAAAGTGGACCAAAAAGGTAAAATCATGCTGGCAAAAGAAAGTTAACAACCTGGAGCTCATTTTCAAATAATGTAAACAAGTCATATCAGTAAAGGAAGATTTATTCACAAGCCTGATCCAAATGGACTTAGTCGGAAGTACCAACGAGGTTCAAGACCCAAACTTAATTCTCAAATCCTTGCCAACCACCAAAGAAGCCTTCTAGGAAAAAGTTGATATTTTAAAGGGGTTGTCTTTCAAAAAAATTTACGACATACTTGAACATCATCTAGATGAGCACGAGCGTTGGGTACTGGACTATGCAACACACAATTGTTGGAAAATACTGAGAGGGGGGGGTGAATCAGTATTTGAGCTATCAATCAATTTTTAACTTTTCTTTTACTGAAAAATCTTAGTCTACTTTAGAGAGATCAGTTGTTGTATATTCTTATGAAAACANTAGTGCATCCAGAGATCTTATTATGGATTTCTTCATTCATCAGATGTCTTTTAAACAGTAAATCAACAAAATAAACTAACACATATGAGTAGCACACATGAACACCAGGATTTAAGGTGGAAACCCAAATCGGGAGAAAACCACCGCTG
>ML797481.1:444223-457292 GCA_009831015.1 Picea engelmannii
GTCCAGATCACATGTTGATCTGACGGTTCAGATTCAGTCGGGATTTCGCATTTCGCGAAATCGAGGTTTTTGTTGCATTGTGTTCTTTGCATTATGAAATCCCGATCCCCGAATCTCCGATGAAGCCTCCTGGCTGCCACGCGTCCATACAAATGAACGGTCCAGATCCCTGCTTGATTTAACGGCTGCGACTAAATCGCGAAATCGCATATCGCGATTTCGGGGTTTTCTCTGTCGAGTGAATCGAACATTTTGAAATCCCGATCCCCGAAACTCCGATGACTTATCTCCCTCGCATCTTTTGCAGATCTTACGGTTGTCGGGTTTTTCGAGAGAGATCCGACGGCTCTCAGTCTCTTTCCTATGCTCCTTGCCTGTAAAAGAGCGTTATGCCTCCTGAGCTTATCTTCCTCGAATCCTTAAAGGGTTTTATCCTTCTTATCCTACCAGCTCCGCTGTTGCCATCAATGACAACAACCATCAATACACATTCATTGCTTGTTCAATATTTGCCAACAACAATGAAGAAATTGAACAGAGTTTGCATAGTATTTCAATGGATCTAAGGAAATTAGAAAATGACCTTTACGACATAGAAATCCGAGATGAAATCAACATGGCTCCCATGAAAAGATACATCGAAGAATGGTTCCAATAGAGAATGGAATACCTCATCCAAGAAAGGAAACAACAGGTTGACAGGACTCCACTGACCATCGACGACAACAAAAAAACACATCGGGTTCATAGTAATTCTATACTGGCATCTTATTTTTTTTATCAATCCAGTTTAAGTCTATACTGTCATCTTGTTTTCTTTATCAATCCACTTATGACCTCTTTAAATAGAAAAATGTAACCAAAGACTCATAACTTCCAATTTCTTCTTTTCAAGTCTTCCTCTCTACCATCGCGCACTTTTTCTTTCGACATTCCTAATTCTTGTACTTATTTCTTTTTATGGTCCACGAGAGCCCCAATCCCAATCTATATGACAAACACATTTAAATTTCCAAAAATATGTAACACACATTATTATTTTTTTATAAATTCCAAAGTAAACTGATTCAGGAATGCCTTTATTGTATACTAAATTTTGGGTGTCCAGGAACCTTTCTTCTTTGTTCCAAACAAAACTAATTCGGGTATGCTACATTTATTTTGTCCTATTGTATGCTAATTTTTTGTCTTGCACGAAGTTGTTACTATTCTATTTTATGCTAACTTTTTGGGTGTCCTGGAACCTATACTTTGATAAATTTCGATTTTTCTTCTGTCCAGAAGCCTTTGCTTTCAAGCAAACTAATTCGGGGATGCTAATTTTTTTGTATTTTTCTCCACGAACCTATGTAATAGACGTTATTATATGTAACGTACATTATTTATTTTTGATAAATTTCTATAGTCCGCAAGTCTGCTTGTCAATTTGTATATCGCGGAACTCTTGGTGCTATTTGTAGGCCACATAACAACAGAGGCCCAATTTTGAGCCCGCCACCGCGAGAACCCGCGATCCAAAAACTGGCTAAGTATGGAGGTCTGCTACATTTTTTGTGTCCTATTGTATGCTTAATTTTTTGTCTTGTAGGACATTGTTACTATTCTATTGTATGCTAACTTTTTGGGTATAACAGATGTTATTACTATTCTAATGTATGCTTTTAAATGTTGATGTAATTTCCAGAGATATGTAATAGACATTGTTTATTTTTGATAAATTTGTATAGTCCGCAAGTCCTCTTGTCAATTTGTATATCGTGGAACTCTCGGTGCTGTTTGTAGGCCATGAAACAACATAGGCCCAATTTTGAGCCCACTAGCCCGAGAACCCACAATCCAAACACTATCTAAGTATGGAGGTTTGCTACATTTTTTGTGTCCTATTGTATGCTAAATTTTTTGTCTTGCACGACATTGTTACTATTCTATTATATGCTAGTTTTTTGGGTGTCCAGGATCCTATACTTAGATAAATTTCGATTTTTATTATGTCCAGAACCCTTTGTCTTAAAGCAAACTAGTTCGGGAATGCTAATTTTTTTGTTTTTTTCTCCACGAACCTATGTAACAGATGTTATTACTATTCTATTATATGATTTTAAATGTTGATGTATTTTCCAGAGATATGTAACAAACATTATTTATTTTTTGATAAGTTTCTATAGTCTGCAAATCTGCTTGTCAATTTGTATATCGCAGAACTCTCGATGCTATTTCTAGGGCACGGAACAACAGAGGCCCAATTTTGAGCCCGAGAACCCGCGATCCAAAAACTCGCAAGTATCGAATGAGGGCTTCGTGCATGCTCTATAAAATCTCATCCCCATACTTTATAAAAGTACATATTTCGTATGTATAAAACTAAATATCTACTTTCTAAAATTTGATAAATTTTAATTTCTTGTGTCCAGGATCCCTTGTTTTAAAGATAACTAATTCAGGAATGCTAATTTCTTTGTGTTTTTTTCCACGAACCTATGTAACAGACATTACTACTATTTTTCTGTGTTTATCTCCACAAATGTATGTAAAATGTATGTAAATAAAACTAATTCGGGAATGCTAAATTTTTTGAGTCTAAGAACCTTTTAAATGTTTATATTTTTTGATATATTTCAGGAATAATTAATTCGACAATACTATGTTTTGCATGAAAACCACATGTATTTCAACTTGATAGCCACGTGTCTGTACTCGGTTGCATTTACTCCCATCCCAACAACTGCCATGCAACACTTGTTTAGTAGAGTATTCTATAAAATTAAAAGATGTAATGACAATATTAAATTAATAAAAAGAATTTATATGAGAGTATTCAATTGATATAATATTAAATTAAAAAAGGGTGAAAATTTTAATTTAGTATTATATCAATTGAATACTCTATCATATAAATTCTTCTTTTTAATTTAATATTTTATCATTACATCTTTTAATTATAATTATATAGAATACTCTATTAAATAAATTCTTTTTAATTTAATATTTTATCTATATATAATTTGAATACTTTAATTTATGGATTTTTTCTCTTAATTACTCTCATTTTTCATCCGATTTATATATTATTGTTATAAATTTAATTAATGCCATTCAATTTAATCAACTGTAATTTTCATTTCATTATTTCATTATGGTAATTTTTTATATTTTTTAATATCTTTTTTATTTTTATTATTATTATATTTAGTCTAATATTTTATCTAATGTTAACCGCTATTTTCATCTAATTAACAATAACTTCATGATGGGTGGAATGTTCACTTTAAATATTGAACTTTTCAAAACTCCACACACAATTTTGATCCAAAAGTTTTTCTAACAAAAATCTATTTATCAAAAATTAAAAATAATTTGATATATTTATGGATTTAAAATTTCAAAGCATTTTCTTAATCACACTATTTTTAAATGAATGAAAAAGAAAGGATATATTATCATAACAAAATACTTAAAACATATATATATATATAGAGAGAGAGAGAGAGAGAGAGAGAGGATAATTAATAATGAATTTTTTAATGTAATTCTATATTTTTTTTTCGTGGGAAAAAACATAACTTTATTCATAGAATAAAATTACATTTTGTAGATGCATGCCAATGCATGTGTTGTTGTAACTGCAACATGACAGCCCATAATCAGTCCTCATAAAAAAATTCAAAAAGCACCCTCTCAGAGAGGCTTGTGTGCAAAACAGGAGGACATAAAAACCAAAAAAATAATCAACCCATCATAGCAGTTCAAAAGAAGTACCAGCCAGGGGGGCCATTTAAAAAAATAGAAACCAAGAGCCAATATATGCATATACAATAGTTACACAAAACTAGGAAAAACTAATCATGAGAGCATTATGACCAGTAGTGTTGACTGTAAATACATGGCAGTCTGTCATGATAAGAAAATATCAGCATATACACAGAAAAATTTGGCTGACAGAGTATCCCGGAGAATACCATATGTCTTATCTAGATGAAAGGTGTAAGTGGAAATTCTATCCTGGACCCTTCCTTAGATTCCTGGATAGACCAAGACCAAAAATCCATCTCTAAGCCAGATTTGGATAAAGTGTCTACATCAATATTCCGTTCTCTGTAGACATGATGAATATAAAAAGAGTTGTAAGTGTTTAAAATCCTATCTATTTCTTCAATCAAAGGAATTAACATAATATTGTGGCATGTTTGAAGTTTCCTGGTCCAATTCACTGCATTCAACGAATCACCAAAAATTTGCAGTGAAGTCACCCCCTTTTGTCTAGCAAAAAGAATAAGCAATTTTAAGGCCATAAGTTCAACATAGTTATTTGAGTTGGTGCCTAGCCCCATATTGATCTAAAAGAAGTGGGAATATGAAAAGAAAAGAATCGCTCTACCACCATAGGCTTTTCCATTGTTCCTTGAATCTCCATCAAGAAAAGCCCAAGGAACAACTTTATCGACTTGTTCATCGCGAATAACTCTAATGGGATGAGAGTCCTTTGCTTGAGGAAAAAGTTCCAAAATACTAAAGCCTTGAGTTGTAGTACGTTCTGGAGAAACCATCTCATCCTAAAGAATTGTTTCATTTCTTGCCAACCATATCCCCCCAAAAAAAAAAAAAGAGGAAGCACTCTTATTGACTTTTTACCAGCATCCGAAGACCAGTTAATCCAAGCATCCTCAACAGAAGTGTCCCTCCAAGAAAAAATTAGATCTGAAAAAGAGGAACATTCTTTCCAAACCTGCACTGTAAAAGAACAAGAGAGAAATAAATGGGCCACTAATTCCTCATCATTCCTACAAAGAGAGCACCATCCTGGACCTTCAATCATCCTTTTTTTCATTCTATCCCAGGTTGGAATTTTATTTTCTAAAAGGCACCACATAAAAATTTGTCTTGTCAAAGGACATATGGACTTCCAAAGGCCTTTCCACCACCAATTTGGGTCTCTCTATAGATAGTCAATGTTAAGATGAATATACCCCAACTTGGGAGTGTAGGCTCCATGCTCTGCATGTTTCCAAACTAGTTCATCCTCCCTATCTATGATTCTAACATGAGGGGATGTTAAATCCATGAGATAATTTGACCAAGTCTCACCCTGATGAGCTCCCAACCCAACCTGGGAAACATCCAACCAACCTTGATTCCACATAGAATTAGACTCGGGGTCTGTGATCTGATTAAGATGAAAAAAAACCCTATCTTAGAGGTGATGAATGATATCATCCGACAGAATATGGTTTTTTCCACTACCAGCCCAAGGATCTGACCCTATTATGACTTTAATACCATTACCAATCTGCCATGCCAAGCCCTCTCCCACCACCGAAAAAAAGTTGAGCACTGCTTTCCAAATGATGGAGTAGTTTGCCATTTTTTTAATGGGACTACAAACCCATCGATCCATTGAATCATGCTCAATATACTTATGAGAAACCACTTCAATCCACATGTTTTTTGAATTGATTAACCTCTAGACCGATTTGGCTTCTAGGGATTTTGCAAACAAAAAAATGTTCTTTAGCTCCCATCCTCCCAACATTTTTTGGGCACCCAGCCATTTCCAACTTACCCAAGGAGTAACATATTTGTCCCCACTTCTTGACCAAAGAAATTTGAAGCAGATCCTTCAAACCTTTTCCACCACTCCTTTAGGGATCCATGCCAAAGACATCCAGTAAACAAGGATGGCTTCCAACATAGATTTCACTAATATTAGCCTTCCTACTCTGGAAATCCATCTAAAACTCCAGACCTTGAGACTTTTTTCAAGTTTTCCAATGAGCCATTCCCAATCCACTTTTTTGTAACAGTTAGGCTTGAGGTGGAAACCCAAATACTTAATCCCCTTGTCGAAATCAATCAAATCAAAAGGAAACAAAGACTTGTACCAATCCAACTCTTCATCAGAGAGGTAATTAGCAAATAGTGCAGATTTTTGGGCATTGATTTGCATTCTGATAGCCCTACTGAATAGATTCATCATCTCTGAAAGAGTTTCAACGTCCCTCTGCTTACCACTATAGAATACCAATACATCATCAATGAAAATGAGATGTGTAATGAAGAGATTTTGTCCAATTTGGATTCTAGAAAAAATTCCTTGGGATTTTGCATGGGTCAATGCCTTGCTGAGCCCTTCTACCACTAAAAGAAAAAGAAGGGGTGAGAGAGGAAACCCCTGACGCAACCCTCTTTCAGACTAGAAAAAAGGAGAAGCCGCTTGATTAAAGAGAATTGCAGATGAAACAAAGGATATACACCCCATGACCCAATTTATGAAAGGGACATCAAAGCCCAAATGAGTAGGTATCAACCTGATATAGAGCCAACTTACCCTATCGTAGACCTTGGAAAGATCAATTTTTAGATTGCCTCCTTTTTTCTTTCTTTATCTTTACACTATGCAATCGTTCTTGTGCCACCCCAATTGCCTCATGGATTTTCCTCCCCTCTAGGAAACAAAATTGTTCTTTTGAGACTTTATCCAAGAGAAGGTCTTTTAGTCTGCGAGCAATAACTTTGGCCACAACCTTGTATATACAGTTGCATAGTGAAATAAGCCTGAAATCATCCAAGGAAACATGATTTTCCGATTTTGGGATGAGAGCGATGAAGGTTTGATTTAAGGGAGCAAAGATATGCCCTTGCCGTCAATATTCTTCACCACTACCAAAATATCCAGACCAATAACATCATATAGACCAAGGAAAAATTCAACAGTCCATCCATCGGGGCCAGGGATTTTATCCTTCTGAAAACTATGTAGGATCGACTTTAACTCTTCTTCATAAACCTCCTCGAACAAGGATCTGTTGGCTTCTTCATCTACGAACCTTGAAAAAAATCCAACAAGTCTTACTATTTGAGGTATCGATACCCTTTTGTTAGCTTTGAAGAGATTTTGAAAGTGAGTGACTCCTAGGTGATCTAGATCAGCAAAAGATGAGACCAACCTTCCTTCAAAATATTTAAGACTCCATATTGTATTAGTGGTTTTTTGACCATTTTCATATGCATGAAAAACTTTGTGTTGTCATCCCCACTGACTAGCCAAATAGCCCTACTTTTCATATGCCAAGATTCTTCTCTTTCTTCCAACAGTTTCTGCTTCTTCTCTTCAAATGATTTTAGAGCCATTTTGGACTCAGGAGAAGAAAGGCCCCATCCTTCTGATTAATAAATATCATGCAAGGCTTGTTCAATTTCCAGCAGCTCTTGCTCATCCCTTTTTCATTTATTGACAACCCATTCAACAATGATATTTTTAATTGATTTGAGATTCTGATGGAACTGTATTGAAGCCGACACATTCGAGGCATGATCCAAAGGCCTCCATTTTTCTTTGACAAGGTTAATGAAACTAGGGGGAATTTGAGAGAATTCTTCCTTAATCCACTTATAATTGAATTTGAATGGACTAGGGGGATTTTGAGAGCCTCCAACTACTTCCATAAAGATAGGAAAGTGATCAGAATATCCCCCATTACCCACCCACTGGCGAATTTGAAAAGGACCATCCACAAAAGATTCAGAAACCAAAAAAAAATCAATTCTTTTAGCTATTCTATCTTCTTTGACTCTCATATTCCTCCAATTGGGCCTCATTTTGATGGGGTCGACATTTAATAGTGTGTTGGCCATCATCAAATTTGTAAAGAAATCCAATAAAGGGTCTAGCCTGGTTCTAGGGCTCCAAACTTCAGCAACTCCCAAAGAGAAGTTTAAATCTTCTTCTAGAATGAGAAGTCTAGTTTGGACAAAAGACTTACTCATAAGGCCTTCCCAAAAGGAGACACACTCTAAATACGGGCCATAAAAATTTACAACATAAAAAGAAGTGGCAATATTTTTGGAAAAGAACTCGACTCCAATACCAGACTCACAAGCCTAAGAATTTACAAGTTTTAAAGTCTATCTCTTCCACCCAGTTGATAGACCCCCCAACCTCCCATTCACATAAGACCTTATAAAACCCCAAGACAAAAGAATACCTTCCAACCACTTGGTGATAAACTCTTCCTCACCTAAAATTTCTTGTAAGAAAATGATATCAGGACGGTTGGATTCTACCAACCTTTTTAAGGTAGATTTTTTTGATGGGCTTGCCAAACCCTTGCAATTGGAGATAATTTTCATGGGTCACTCCCTTCCGAGGATGAAAAATCTCTAGCGCCCCAACAATAGAAAGTTTTCTTACTACCACCATATCAACCAAATATTTATTCTGAGCTTTAAGGAGGTGAGGTTTTCAACCCCTTCCTAGGCGGCCAAGGGAGAGGACTGGATTGACACCAAGGCCCTTAAAACCTTTGAAAACCCCACCCAACCCAGAGATTAGTTGATTTATGAGATGGTACCTAATTTCCTCCTCTTCATGATCCAAAGAAGAAACCGGGGAAATGGAAGGGGAGTCCACCAGGTCATGGGCATCTACTAGGGAACATAGTGAAAGTGGGGGAGAGGGGGGAGAGAAAGGGGGGGAATAGGAAACTTCAGCAGGAAACTTCAATGAACTTAAAGACCATAACCATGTTTTACCATCTGAATGAAAAAAGATAGAATCATGAAATGGGAAGCAAGGGAGGGATGAGGCATATCCAGGAGATCGCCCAAATCTTGAAGAGGAGGAAAGTCGAGATGGTCTTCCATAAGAGGAGGAAAGTAGAGATGGTCTTCCAGAAGATAAAAATTCCTCACCAATGAATCTTGTGCTTACACAATCACAAGGTCCATATGAAAATCACCCCTGGCCATCGAAGCAACTGATTCAACCTCTGGGAGGTTTCTTTCTTTTGGCTCCAATTCCATAGCTTTTTTCGAAGAGGAACTCCCACCCGAGCCCGAGACTGACCTCCCTTGAAGTTCCTGGTCATTCTTGTGCCTACTTCGGCCCTTAATATGGAGATAAAACTTGTTATCTAAGTTCCAAAGTTGGTGACAACAATAGCAACGAAAATGCACCCTATCGTAGTCCAGCTTCCAGATGAATGACCTGTTACCCGCAACAATCTCCAATTCTTCATCCAAACCTCTTATTAAGTTAATAGAGACCAAAATCCTAGCCAGACTGTAAGCACCTATCTCCTTATAGGACCAGTCAACATCCAAATAGGTTCCCAAAAGGTTTCCCAACACCTTGAAGTTGTTTTCATTCCAAAACTCAAGAGACAACCCCGGAAGTCGAACACATATGGGAAGAAAATTCACTTTTACTCTTTCATCATAAAAAAGGGGGACCACTTTTTTAATAGAACAAGTGAAGAATCCATGAGACATGATTTATGAATAAGCTTATCCACATCAGATAGCGAAAATAATTTGAAGAAAAACCAACCTCACGACAAGGTGTCGACCTCTGGGAGAGAAGAGAGAAAAGGAGACCACTTTTTTGAGACCCACTCCTGCAAGAACCTCTTTCCAAAACATCTTACATGAGCCCTACCAACCAACATCAATTCAGCCATTTATTTGGCTTTGAGCAAGAATATATCAACCCCCACAACTAGTTTTTGAGTTCTACTAGAAGGCTTCACGTTTTTGTTTATGCTTCCATTCGAGTTCGAGAGAGATTTTGAAACCCCAAAACCTTTACTACCAACATGAGCATTGGGAAAAACCACTGGGGCATAATCGGGAACAATCACCTTAGGGTTACAAAACCCTTCATTTAGTGAAGGATTCACCGCAATGTCCCCAAAATAAAAATCAGTAGGTAAAGAAGAACCCCTACCCAAAAGCCCCATCGGATGCAAAGAAGAGGAGACAAAACCCTGAGAGAAACCTGGTCCAGAGGAGGGAAAGTTATTAAATGCATGAGCAGGAACTTGAGAATCACTGCAACCCACACCTTGGCAAGATCCATGGGGAATGAGATCAGAGCCATGTACACCATATTGAGAAAGGATATGAGTCGAGGACTAAATTGACCAGAAAGGAAACTGAGTGGGAAGCCATGGCTAAGTCTCCGGCCCAAAACAACTTGTCTCATCCACCAACAAACCAAAACAAGTGCCCACACCAAAATCCGAGCCAAACCCCAAATCCGTAGACGATGCCAGCTGGTTTTAAAGAGTCTATGTGGAGGGGAGAGAAATTGAAAACCCTCCCAAAGAAGAGACCACGTTCGAGTGACATGGTGGAGATGTCGAGGAGAAAACATTTTCAAGAACCCCATTTCCAACTGCCTCATTCCAAAACTCGACCCCTTTCAATGGGTCCATGGAGAAGTCCAGATCTTCATCATAGGTCCCCATGGCAGCCAAAAGGAGACCACCTACTCGTTGAAAATTTAGAGACCGCCAACTGCCAAACCCAACGTTAGTAGATAGAAACAAAAAATGAAAAGCGAAACGCCGCATTGAGACCCGAAAAAAGAAAAAACGCGAAAAACAAAAACAAAAACAGGGTATAAAGAAGGGGAAGGGGGAGGAAAAACACATGGGAGACCTCAGGCATGAAGCCGAGGTCTTAACTAGCTGCAATCATGAACGAAAAAATCTGAAAAAACTCCTATCTCCTTATTTCTTTTATTTTCTTTTTTCCCTAATATAATTCTATATTATTAATACTAGTCATGATTAAAGTTTTTAAGAATCTTTAAAAAAAAAATGGAATCTCATAATATTATCCATTAAATATAATTTAAATAAAATAAAATAAAAATTATGATAAAAAAAATAAACTCTAATAATATTACGCTTTACATGACTAATTTAGTATTAAAATATAATTTAAATAAAAAAATCAAACCTATTTATAATTTTTGTGAGTAAATAATCAAAATAATTTTATAAAATCATTAAATATAACTCACACATAAAATGTTTAAATCAATTTGAATAATCAATATAAACAAGCCTTCAATGTTCAAAATTTATGAATAATTGAAAAACATATATATATATATATATATATATATATATATATCACCAATTAATTAATGTTAAATATTAAATTCATATATATTTTTTATTTCCAAATTTAATATAAATTAAATAATTTGACCGAAAGAATACCTTTTAAATATTTGGTTCTAAAACCATCTTAAAAAGAAATCCTTGACAATCATAAAATTAAATCTTTCCCTATAATTTTTTAAACTCTAAACAAAAGGAAATATACCGTTTTTCATTATTTAATTAAAATATTTAAAATAAATATATTTTTAAAATTGATTATATTGTTTGATAATTTTAAATTAATTTTTTTTTTCTACTTTATAATAACCATTAATTATGTTTTATCTTTAAGGAAAAAAAACCTTAAACATTTTTTTTAATTTTGAAATTAAACATAATACTTTTTAACCTACTCTGTAAAATCACATCCAACATAAACTAATTATCACATAATGAGAACTTGTGTGCGTAATGTCGATCCAAACCTTTTTTTTTCAACTAGAAAAAAGTACTTATATTAGTAAATATAATTATGTTTTTTACAAAATATACATTTGATGTTTTTTTTCCAGATTTGCAACCTCTTGCATAGTTAGAACCTGTAAAATAGTATGGTATCAAAAGCAAAGCATCAAAGCCATCATTTAAATGTGGTTGTTTACAAAAAGAGCTTAGACTTCAATTTTTTACTAACAAAAGTTATAGAATTGCCATTCTTTCAAAAGGCTCTGTATGAATTCATGTTCCTTTTGCATAATATATCACACCTTCTTCCAGCTATAAAGCTTTCTTTGATAACTAATCAACTTCCTTGTTGTATTCTCTGTAAATATGTTGGGCTTTCAAATAATGGAACTTTCCACTTAACTGTCAATTTTTTTACATCCAAGGTTGTAGTGTACTCACCTGTAGATTGTTTTTTAAAGAAACTTAGTCAATTATTACCTTCAAGTCACAAACTAGTTGTAAACTTTTAATCTGTTTATAATGAGCAAAGAACAAGATACTCCAAAGTGCTAATAGTTCACCCCTGGTATTAGTTTTGGGACCACAATTTAATTTAAGACTGTAAAAACCCAATTTTGGACACTTTAAAATAGCTCTTGCACCACATTTTGAACCCTCACAATGTGAGGCTCCATCAAAGAAACCCACTACCATATTCCAATCCAAAAGTGGAGGCCTGGTAATTCTATGATGTTGAGCAATCTGTATTTTTTTGTTTTCTCTCGAGTCTTGTAAAATTTTGTTGCAAACCCTAGCCAAAGATAGATTATGTTCTTCAAATATAATCATATTCTTGTGTTTCCAGATCTCCCAACAAATATAGCAAGGTAATTCTTTCCAATACTCCATCTCCTTGATCCAATTCTGGTAACATTCACATAAGGGTCATCCTCCCCAAATCCTCTTTAGATGGAGTTCCTTTATGATAGAATTCCAAATCTCTTTAGTCAACAAACATTCAACCATCAAATGATTCAAATATTCCCCCCTTTCTCCACACAACACGCATCTACTAGGGTCAATCATTCCTCTTTTTTACAAATTATCCCATGTAAGTATTCTATTTTCAAACATCAAACCAACAAAATAATTTAAATTTCATAGACATCTACCAATTCCAAAGATCTAAATACCACACATTTGAAATGACCTCATGGTCATCTAAGCATTGAACTTCATAGGCCCGTTTTGCATTGACTTGACCCCCTTTAGTATTCCAAGACCATATTAAAGTATCATTTTCAACAATAATTTCAATACCAATCCAGACTAATCCATTTACATAAAAATCCCATTCCTCTTTCTGTTCTCCATCTAGTCCAAAGATCTCTGCACTTTTCCATCTTGTTATATTTTGATCTTCATTAGCTAAAGATCATACTCGTGTCAGAAATTTTATACCATTTGAGTGTAGAGTGCTTGTTAAATTCTTTGACAATTTATAAAAAAATTGTGCTCCATGTTGGGTATGTGTTATATTCTTTGCACGAGTAGTAGTGTCGACATATTTTCGCCGGTTTCGGGCTGACATATTTTCGCCGGGCCGACATATTTCCGGGACCACATGATATTAGGTGGTTTTTCGGCACATGGTTTTTGCCGATGGTTTTCTATTTCCGGTTAAGGAATTAGGGTTTTGTACTAATCCAGGTCATTGGGTTAGGGTTTTGGATGCC
>ML797481.1:461294-483325 GCA_009831015.1 Picea engelmannii
TTGTTGACTATGTAACCCTGTAACCCCCTGTGTGCAAAGAAAACAACAAGTGGGAGAATGTTGGGTATGTGTTATATTATTTGCACGAGTAGTAGTGTTTGAGCGCCTACATCAGGCGCACAGGGGGTAAGAGGGGGGGCCGCTAGGCCCCCCCTCGGGGGGTGTAGGGGGGCAGAGCCCCCCACGCGGGGGTTTGGGGGCAGCGCCCCCGAAAAAAAAAATTTGGGCCGACATATTTTCGCCGGGCCGACATATTTCCGGGACGACATGTTTCCGGGACCACATGATATTAGGTGGTTTTTCGGCACATGGTTTTTGCCGATGGTTTTCTATTTCCGATTAAGGAATTAGGGTTTTGGACTAATCCAGGTCATTGGGTTAGGGTTTTGGATGCCGCTGGCTCCTATATGTATATTGTATTGTAAACAATGTAACACAATGTATCAATATAATATATGCTGGTTTTCCCGGTTTGGGTTTCCAGGTGAAAAATCTCTGTGTAATGTTCGTATTTGCCATTGTATCTTTTCTGTTTTTTTTCTGAATATCAGTTTGCAGTAGATATTGTACAAGGTTAGAATTTACACTCCAATCATCAAATCCTCTCCTATCCTAATAGCCCATTCATTCACCAGATTCCATGCAATCCAATCAGTAATGATAGGCAGTGAATCAATTAGTGCTCTCCAATAGTTTGAAATCCCTTTCAAATTCTTTCTCCCTTTCCTGAACCAATCAATTATTGTTTTCTTTTTCAGATACTTCTTATGAATCATTTCATGCCAAACTTGTGGAACCATAAGGCTTATCCAAAGACTTTTTTCTACCAAAGATTTTCCAAACCAAAAAATGTTTTTTAAACCCCAACCTCCTTTCTTTTTGGTTTTGCAATCCTTTTCCAATTAACCAGATGTATGTGCTTTTTCTTCTTCTTTTTTTCGGTTCATAAAAAACTGAACATCCTTCGTATTATTTTATTTAATAGAATTATAAGGATCTTAGCCAATGAAATCCAGTAAAAAAGAATGCTTTCTATGACTGATTTTACAAGAGTAAATCTTCCTCCTAAGGTAAGCCATCTATGACTCCAATTTGAAATTATTTTTTCCATTTTTTTTTTCTGCAGCTAGCTCCAATCAGCCAGAGTATAACAATTTGGTTTAATAAAGAATCCCAAATACTTAAAACAAAATTCAAGTGATTTTACCTCATAAGGCAAAATACCTTTTAAGACTGTGAGCTCCTCCCCTATCCAACCCGCTTATAAGAAAAGTGACTTTTATGAACTAAAGGACATACCCGTCGCATTACAAAACAAATCAAGTGCCTCCTTTAATGCTCGCCATTCTGAAAGAGAACCATTCCCAAATAAAATAACATCATCCACAAAAAGTAAGTGTGTAATTGTGATTCCATTTGCAACTAAGACTCCTTCAATTTTACCTTCTTCAACTAGTTTCAAAATGAGTCTACTAAGTCCTTCCACAATAAATAAAACCAGTACTAGGGAAAGAGGGAAACCGTGCCTCAATCCTCTAGTATTTCTGAAAAAGTTGGATGGACTTCTGTTAATTAAGACATAAAAGTTTGCAGAATTTACACACCCCATAATCCAATCAGTTGCTTCTAGACTTAGGCCAATCTGAAGTAAAACTAACCTTAGAAAACCCCAATCTACCCTATCATAGGATTTCATCATATCTAGTTTTAAGACCAAATATTTTGAATTTTTTACCTTTATACTGTGCAAGGCCTCCTGTGCCACTCCAATGGCATCTGCGATTTTTCTACCTTCCAAAAATCCGAAATGTTCCTTTGAAATACCTGTTGAAAGAAACGATTTCATTCTATAACCAATGATTTTTTTAATTATCTTATAAGTCAAGTTACACAGAGAGATGGGTCTAAATATTTAAAAAGAATCATGCTTATCACTTTTCAGAATGCGTGTTAGAAATGTATCATTTATGGCTCCTACAACCTTTCCTTTCAATCTAGACTCTTCCACCACAACCAACAATTCAGGCCCCAAAAGATAAAAAAAAACTCCAAAAAGAATTCGACAGTCTAGTCATCTGGCCTAGGACTTTTTGAAACATCAAACCCTTTCAGAGTTGTCAACACTTTAGATAGTAAAACTAAATCCGCAATTTTATGTCCTCCTTCCTCAGAAAAACTCCAAGTATAAACTCTAATAACATCCAATTGTTGTATAATAGAGAGATTCTCCTAAGCTTTGAAGATGTTCTGAAAGTATCCTATTGCTTCCTTTCTAAATCTTGCTGACTTGTAATTTGGGATCCATCCAACTTCTTAATATCCCAGATGGAATTTGTTTGTTTTCTATAATTTGCAAAGACATAAAAAAAATTAGTATCCCTGTCTCCCGACGCAAGCCAGTTGATCTTGCTCTTTTGTCTGCAAGTTTCCTCCTCCTACTTTAAAAGTTCCAGTTTCCTTTTTTCTTTCTCTAAAACCAATACTTTTTCTTTTTCCTTCTCAAATCCCCCAGGAAAATCAATATAAAGGATATCTAAGTCTGCTTCTAGTTGATTTAATTCATCCTTAGCCAATTGTTTTTTGTTCCTCTCCCAACCAATGACCAAAGACTTTAGTAATTTGATCTTTTGTACAAGGGATTCCATTGGGGAAGTGATCTATGTACCCAAAATCTCATTCCACTTTGATCTCACTAACTCCACAAAATCTGGTTCAACCAACCAGACATAATTGAATTTAAAAGGATATCTAATATTTTTATGTTCTTTATCCAATTGAAAAATCACAGGCATGTGGTCATAAATCTTAACATTAACCACCCAAGTCCTGTATCTGTAACCAGACAATGCCAAATTTTCATTAATTAAAAAGTGATCCAATGTCTTAGCAATAAAATCCTTCTCTCCTCTTCTATTCTTCCAAGTTGGGAGAAATTTGACAGGTTCCACATATATTAACCCTTCTTCTTGTAGTAGTTGATTAAAGTAGGAAGCCATAGGATCAACCCTAGGAGAAGAGCCCCACACTTCCCTAGTATAAGTAGTAAAGTTTAAGTCACCTCCCAGAATAATGTTTCCTTCTTTCAGTATACCATCTAGGTTTACCCTGTCCCAGAAATCCTGTCTATTTCCATAAGGACCATAGCAATTAACCAACTTCAATCTTTTGTTTAGATCCTTAACAAATCCATCCAATAAGATTCCTACAAGATTCAAGAAAGCAATAAAATTATCTCTCATCGGGTTCCAAGCAGATAACAAACCTCCTGATAAGCCATTTGAATCCACCCCACAAAACTTCCACATGGGTAAAAGTTTTGGAAAAATTTCCCTTGCTTTGGGTTCACTGACCATTGTTTCTTAAATAAATAAAATACTAGGTTTTACCAACTCTAAAAACCATTTGAGGGCTAAGAAATTTGGAGCACCCCCCACTCCTCTAACATTTAGGGAAAATATTATCATTTTTTACCCCTTGCGAAGGCTTTCTGATCTCTAAGCTCCCTTGGTCCTTCCAAGACCTGCAAACTTGTGGATCCAGTATTCTCTTTCTCCTTCCCCAATTTTCTAGCACTTCTCGTTTTTAATGGGGAAAAATCCTTCTCCAACCCTTCAAAAACTGCTCCTTTCAAAGTTGATGGCTCTGGTATCTTCCTACAAACTTCATCACCTACATTCATCACAGTTTTCTTTTCCTTTGAAGTGGACGACGGTAAGTCCCCCCCCACCCCCGACAAGTAGATATTTAGAGGAGTATGGTTTAGTACCGCTTTATATGAAGGGATAAAGCTTGATAAGGAGTCATCAACTACTATTTGAATAGAAACCTCTGACTGTGACAAAACATTGTGTCTTTCCACAAAAATTGTCGCCTCGTCACTAGAGGCAGTACCCACTTCCTTCAATAGAGACTTCTCATTCACTCCATCCATGCTAGAAACTAGAATTTCTGAATACAACAACCCGTTTGCCTCCGGAGACTCTTATTCAGGGTTTGGTCGAAGGGGAAGTTTACACACAAATCTACCTACTATGTTGAAAGAATCATTCTCCATGCTTAGGTACATGTCACTAGTTAAGACCCCTTTCATAACCCTTATAGAACTACCCGAGGATAAACCCTCGTTAAAAAAAGCAACATAAGACTCCTTATTAACCCCCATACTAACAACTTTATTCAATACCGGGGAAACAAGTAACTCAAACAGGGAAGGAGAACAAATTCCCCAAAGAAACTCTAAATCAAACAATGAAAGAGAGGAATAAAGTGTAGGGAAAAATATTTTGATCTTACTTATCAGAGAGTTGGTAGCCACATCCAAGGATGAAGTGGCCCCCTCTTCACAAAAAATAGTAAATCCATATGAAGACGTTTGTGTATCCATCTCATTTTCAACATCGACATCAAAGCTACACAAAGAATGTTTCTTAAATAAACCAGGACATGGAATTTTCAAGTGACCCACTTCCTCGCAGATCAAGCATCTAAACAAGATCCCCCAATAATCCAGTCTTTGCATGTAGACACAACCTCGCCAATCAATTTCCATTTCCTCTGGTAATCCCTAATGTAAATCGATTTCAACCAGAATCTTTCCAACCCTCCTATCCTGACATGATAGCATATGTGGGTCTGCATGCAGGAATTTTCCTAAAGAGTATCCAATCGCCTTAAAGGCTTCCAAATTCCATAAAATTAGAGGGCATCCCAGAATTAAGACCCATAAATGGCAAAATCTAATATGATCTTTTTCTGGGTCAAAGAGATGTGTCCATCGTTTCAGCATTAAACTCCCATATCCATACAACCAGGCTGGTTCAAGAATAAATTCCACATTAGCCACCCCTATGAAATGGAAACAATGCCATCCCCAAACTAAGACAAGGACTTATGGTGTAAATCCCAACACAATTTTCCAATTTTCTTCTACCCACCACAAAATGTCTTTTTTTCGACATCGCCCAGTAGCCAAAACGACCCACCAATGCACATAAAGAGAGTGACGACACCTCTTGCAAGCCTACGTATCGTCCCAACACCATTCTCTCCTTCTTTGTTCTAGGCTTCTACGGTTTTCTCTCCCAGGGTCTCCTCTTCAACCCCACAGTCCCACCAGAAACTATTTTGAAGTTTAAGCCTTCCTTTGTTAAAGGCCTTTGTTTAACCAATGCTCTTTCCTGTATAGCCGAAACCTCTTTTGCATTTCTTGTTGAAACATCAGGACACAACTATTTCTCTCTAGTGCTAAGCCCACAACTCTACGTCCGCGGCAAGAAAAGGCCAGAACCCTGTGATAATTTTGGTAAAAGTGAAAACCTAAACCCTCCCATCGCTTCCTCCTCGAATAAAGTGTCGATGATCCTGATGGACCTCATGTCCGTTGAAAAACCATCGATTTCATCTCATGTCAGGAGGTGTCTAACAGGTGTTTCGTCCAACCGTTTTGCAATAAATAAAGGGTCGGGTTCATACTTTACCTGTCTTTTCGAGTGGAGTTCTCCACAAAATTATTCGTCTAATTTGTAAATGCTCTCTTGGCTCCAAAATTCATCATCCGTTGTGTCAAGGAAATTATCCAACTCAACTCCCTCAATAGTATATTAGGTCGGATCATAAACCCTCCAAGTCATCCTTATCAAATGAAAAATGCTCCTCCCAAAGAATTGTCCCTCCTCCCACCTATCAGCTACCAAGGTCCATCCCTTCAGTCTAAAGGAACCCTTCCCGAGACCTCAAAAGTCCCATCCTTCCATCTGTCAAACCCTGGTGCTCACTCCTTCCATCACATGCTAATGTACAATGCTAAAGATGTCGATCCTAACCTATCAAATAAATTGGATTAAAAGATTAAAACAATAATTAAAAGAATAAATTTTATGGCATTCTCGCTTACTACAATGCAAAGGTATATAATTAAAAAACAATATGCATTATATACCCATAACCAATATATAATTAATTCTTATATACCATATGGAATTGGATGCATAGTACAATGCGAAGGTATATAATTAAACAATATGGAAGCATGGTAATTAAACAAGTATTTAATCAATGTGTAATTAGAAAGTTTTTATTTTTCATTTTTTAATATTTATTATAATTATTATTATTTTCTAAAACTTTTCATTTTAAGTAGGATAAATGAGTCAAATCCACAATTTCCACGAATTAAAAAAAAAAATAATAAAAAATAACTAATTTGAAAATTTGATTTTTTTTTCTTTCTAATATTAAATTTTATATAAAAATTTTGTTAAACACTGTCAAAACATAGAAATTCAAACGTATTTGACCAATAACCAATCGCTATATACCTGTTGAAGGTAGGTATAAAAATAGGGAGCCCTAGGGATTTTTGAGTTGACTACTTACTAGCGATCTTTTTTCCAGGGAAAATATTTGCTCAAATTATATTAGCGATATAATATTTTTTACATATTTCAGTTCATAATCAAGATTCTCTAGATCCTCAAAAACTGACATTATCAACACAGTCCATTACAATACGAGAAGTAGCAAAATCACATCTCAAAATCCCATTACATAATCCACATCAACTAAAAACTAAGAAAACTGGACAAAAAACCGGATACAAAAACAAAGAAATGCCCTTATACAACAAATGTTCATCTTCCCTTATCTACAAATACTTTGCAGATACATCAATGAATCTTGATCTGTCTTCTCGGGCCTTCATCTCCATTTGTCCATCGATAGTACGTAACCAGTCCTTCAGGTTCGACCATTGCCTGCTTTAAGAGAATATCTGCATCAGTGTTAAAATCTCTATAAATGTGTTGGAAGTCAATAGAAAGAAAGTTTTGGATAAGTAATTTAATTCTTTTCTTCCATCCTTCTATGGAGCTAACCATAAGTCCCCCCTTGTCTCTCAGCCAATCCATAACAACTTTTGAATCACCCATAATATGGATACATGGGATCTCCAAATGTTTTGCTAGCATTAATGTGATCCAAGCTCCCAAAACCTCCGCCCTTGTATTTGTTCCTTTACCACAAAAAAAATTCCATCTATAAACAGTAGTCTCCTGGATTTTTATGACTCCTCCTGCCCCACTCCTAAAGCCGTATTTTGATGTTGCACCATCAAACCATGCAAATGTTAAATTTTGAATATAATTTATCATAATTGATCTCGGGAGTTGAGGCTTTAGATGATTATTGGAATTAGTTTGAAGAGCCAAAGTCTTATAGATTATTGAATGCAATGAAGGGGAAGTATCCTCAAAGATAGCCTTATTACGTTCAAGCTAGGTAAACCTGATAACATGTGTTGCAATCGAAGTGGACACAGTCTTTACCATATACCAGTTCTTCAAGCAATCCAAAAGATTAGTACCAAACCAATACCTATCAAGCTTTAGAGTCTTTTTTAAGATTTTCCAAACTGTAATGGGACAAAGATTGAATAAGTGGTAGGTCGTTTCCAAATCCATCTTGCAAAGCGGACAACGTCCCAGACCCTCCCATCCTTTTTTCTGCAGCATATTCCAAGTGAGAATTTTCTCTTCAATTACCAGCCATATGAACAACTTAACTTTTAACTGTATCTTCCAATTCCAAACAGACAATCTCCATCTCTCCGCTTTAGTATGACATTTTGAAGAAACAACACTTAAATAAAAGTTTTTTGTAGATGGAATTCCTGAATTGTCCCCACCTATCCACATTATATGATCAATTCCTTCCTGTAAAATCACTCCTGAGTCGATAAGTGTACTCTTGAACAAATCCCACTCTGAAGCCAATATGCCCTCCAAACCCAGATCAACACTGTCCAACCAATAAGAATAAATATTTTGCTCATTAGATGGGTTATGTGCCTGTGCCAATGTCAATATATCTTTTTCTTTTAAAGATTCCTATAGTGGAGATGATAGAATGGATCTGTCCCCCATCCCCAAAATTTGATCCTTCCCCAAAGCCACTAGATGTCCTGAACTTGGGTTCCAACTTATTCCATGTAATATAAGATATATCACCTTCAATAATCCACCCCAAATTTTTGATACTGCACTTTGCATAAATGAACTAGATCTAAGCCAGGAAGTCATGTTCCTATTGCCAAGATACTTATCAATGATAACCTTATGCCAAACACCTTTCCCCATGAAAACTCTCCAAAGGGTAATCGCTGCCAAAGCTTTGCTGAAATAAAAAAATATTAAGGATTCCCCGTCCCCCCAAAGATTTTGGAACTGAATCGTCTCCCAATTGCACAGATGGAGATAATGGGAGACACTGTATCTCTTCCATAAGAAATTGAACATCATCTTCCTCGGCATGCTCAAAATCGATATAGGGACAACTGCCATAGATAACCAATGAACCATTTGGCTTGTTAAAACAACTTTCAATAGAGTTAGACACCCTCCTAAAGACAACCATCTATAGCACCAGTTATTGATTCTCTTTTCAAATTTTTTTAGAAGCCAATTCCATTCTTCAATGCGTTGTGCTCCAACTTTGAGATAAAACCCCAAATATTTAAAACCCAGGTCTATCAAAATAAACTTAAAAGGGAAAACAACTTTGAATACATTAATATCTAGTTCGGTTAGTCCAACATGATGAAAAGTAGATTTTACAATATTTATTTGTAAACCTGAAGTTAAAGAAAAGAATTTCAGGATTTTGTCTATCTCCCACCATTCCTACATAGTATCCTTTGTCAAAATGACCACATCATCAGAAAATAGAATATGTAAGATTTGTATAGATCTGGAAACAATTATACCTATCAATATTCTGACATTTTGACTTTCTTTCAAAAGGAGACTCAATCATTCCATAACTAATATGAAGAGTAAAGGAGACAAGGGACAACCTTGGTGCAATCCCCTACAGCTCCTAAAAAAATCTGTAGCTTCTCCATTTACCAAGACTGGGTATGAGGTGGAGACCACACAACTCATAATCCAGTTGGTCATATGAATACCCATACCAATTTGTAGAAGGATTAACCTCAATAGGTCCCAATTGACATAGTTATATGATTTCTGTAAATCAAGATTTAATACCAGGGATTTGATATTCTTCTTCTTTATGCTATGGACACATTTGTGAATTGTATCTATGGCATCATGTATCTGTCTCCCCTAGAGAAATCCTAACTGCTCTTCAGAAAGCGATCTAGAGAGAAGAGGTTTTATACGATCTACAATAACCTTTGAGATAATATTATAGCACAAGTTACATAGGGAGATCAGATGAAAATCTCTAAAGATATGAGGTTTGTTTACTTTAGGAATTAAAGTGATAAAAGTAGAATTTAAAGCTCCTGAAATAAATCCTTTTTTCCTAAACTCCTCCACCATTTCAAGCAAATCCTCCCCTACAATGTCAAAAACTTCCTTGAACAATTCAACAGTCCAGCCATGCGGGCCCAGACTTTTGTCAACTTTAAACTTGGATAAAACTTTTTGAAGTTCCTTCAAGTCAACCGATTTATATAAAGCCTCTGCTTCCAAATAATTTAACATTTCTTTAAACAGTGCAACAACCTTAACTTGATCTCTAACCGGTGGACCCATCCCTTCATTATAAAAATCTTTGAAATGGTGAAAGGAAACTTTTTTTAAATTTTCCTGTCCACTGTGTGTCTGACCCTCCTCATCTTTTAACTCCCAAAGAAAATTACTTTTCCTCCTAAAACTCGCATAATTATGGAAAAATTTAGTATTTCGATCTCCACTGTGTAACCAAATGTCACGGCTGCGCTGACGCCATTGTTCCTCTATTTCATGTAGAATCTTCATTCTTTCTTGTTCCAAAATCTTTAGGGACTGGTCACCAAAATTAATGAAGATGTCATCAATTGGGTTTTGTAATCTGAAAGTGATCTCCTTTTCCAAATCAAAGAGTCTACAGTTTTTACGGTGTCCCTCATCCTTTTGCCAGGATCTTGTTAATACCTTCAGATCCTTTAGTTTCCAAACAAGTCTCCTTTGCCTTCCAACCTCCAGTAGATACTTAGGATCTCTCCAAAGCTTCTGCACTAACTCAATAAAAGCTCGATCTGTAGACCACAGAGGATTAAATTTGAAAGGAAAAGCTTTAAAAGTTGAAGACGAATCAAGTTGTAGTACAATTGGAGCATGATAAAAAATGTAGGGAAACTCAACCCATGCTCTATATATTCCCACCAATGCCAGAAGATCTTCAGAAATGAGCGTACGATCAAGTCTCTTTGAAATAGACTCAGTTCCAACTCGGCCATTCCTCCAGGTTGGCACCAATGTTCCAAGTGCAATATCTATCAGCTTATTCTTGTGAAAATATTTAGTAAAATAACTCGCCAAAGTGCCGAAATTATTTGTTCCTCCCCAGATCTCTCCTGATGAGAAGGTCAAGTTTAAATCACCTGCTATTACTAAATTCTTTAGAGATAAAAGTCCAGACTTCTCCAACCTTTCCCAGAACTGTTTTCGCTCCAAACACGGTGCATACATATTAAGAAGTGAGATCTGCCACTTACTTTCCATATCAGTACCTGTCAATAACATCCCACCACAAGTGAGATAAGGAACTAAATCAAAGGAATTTGGGTCCCACGATACTAATAAACCACCAAATTTACCCACAGAGTTTACTGCACAACAATGCCAACTATGTCTTAGTAATTGAAAGAAAGCACGAGATTTCTCTGCATGTACTAAAGTCTCCTGAAGAAAAAAAATATTTGGTCGAACTTTATCAAGAAGTCCCGAGACAGAGGATAATTTTAGGACGCCCCCCATTCCCCTGATATTTAGTGAGATTAATAACAATACTTGGATCTAACAAGGTCCTTCAAATCTCTAAGGGCCCCACCATCAATGGAAGAACGTGAAATATGTTCGACAACCTTCTCAATGGATGATTTTTTCTAGCACTTCGATTTTTCACTAAAGAATGCTCATTACCTAAACCTCTTGACCAGGCGAACTCTTTCCCAGCCTCCCTGATGTTTGAAATTTGACCACTGTATTCACCTTTTCCGGCCTCCGAGACCATTTCCAATTTACCAATATAAATTGGCAATTTGATAGAAGAATCATTACCTCGTATGAACGGGATAAGTGAGTCAAGTACCGCAGTAATATTTAACTCCTCATCTTCCAATTCTTGGTAACCAAGAAGATTAAAGGAATGCTCTACCTCAGATTGACTAGATACCGGATTATGAGAGGCCACATATGGGGAGGAGGGTGCATGATAAGGGTTTTGGTCAGTAAGTTTGTCGACTGACAAAACATGTCTGTTTGAATGAACCACAGGTTCCAAAACCCTAATATCAGTCTGGGAATTAGTTTGTGAGTCAGAACCCCCAACGGAATCATCAGTACCTCCCGAAAGTCCATTCACAGTTAAAGGTGGCGAGTTGACACCGACAAAAACTTGCTTAAGCCAGACAAAGGATAGCACAAGCTCTCTATCCCCAGAAGTCATAGAATTATAAAAAGACGGACAAAAGGATTGAAGCTTACCTAGAATCGTCGAAGAGGGCTCCCGAAAGCTTGAAACTCTGCCAACAAAACCTTCAAACCTCGTATCCATTGACACATCAGGATGAGTATAGTAATCTCTAAGAGAATCCGACGACTCTTCACGAAACTTCTTACCTTTTCACTCTCGACGAAGATTAGTAGTGCTTCTACAATAACTGCAGCAAAATGGGATCCCTAGATAATCAAGTTTCTGCAAAATAAAACTACCTCTCCACTATATTTCTAGTGTAGCAGGGAGTCCTTGTTGAACATCTATTTCCACCGACACCTTGCCAACCTTTCTTGCATTCGATGAAAGGTTACCTTCATCAGTGATTATGAACTTTCCTAGGGAGTTCCCGATAGCTTTCAATGCGCCAACATTCCATAAATACCAAGGCAACCCCGGGATCAAAACCCAAATATGTTTGTGTGAGAAAAAATCAGTTTCCGGATTAAAAACTAATCTCCACCTTTTTAGCATTAAGCTATTTGTTA
Source organism: Picea engelmannii (assembly GCA_009831015.1). Classification (NCBI taxonomy): domain Eukaryota; kingdom Viridiplantae; phylum Streptophyta; class Pinopsida; order Pinales; family Pinaceae; genus Picea; species Picea engelmannii. The sequence continues at coordinate 473,282 of ML797481.1, forward strand.
CATCTACCCAGTATGAATTCAACAATAATGCTATGTCTTCTGGGTTCCTACACATGAATCCAATCCATCCTTTTGATAAAGTGAACATCTCTAGGACATAACCAATAATCGGGCACCATATCTTCTCTAAGTAGGCAGAAAGTTTTTCGTCACTCATTCTGTGATAGGAAAATCTTCCTACAAGTCCACACAGTGCTATCCTACAGGAATCTTCTAGACCTATGTCTACCCCAAGAACCATTCTCTTTACCGACTTCGAAGCTCTCCACTGCTTCCTAGATGTTCGGTCACCAACACAACCAGACGAAATCCCCGGATGGCCCTGAACTTCTCCTTCACCACCACCAAATAGTTTAGAGGAATTCTGAACCTGGGTAAAATCCCCTAAAGCATCATCTGATAAGGCTGGAAGAAAAGTATCAAATGACGGATTATGATCAGACTTAGAGGTAAAACAAGGTTCCTTTGATACGGGAGGTAAACCAGGTGCTCCAGAAGACAAACACTTAGGGTTCGATATCAAACTCGATGTATTAAAATGTGTATTTACTTCATCTACCTTCCATAACTCATCCAGAGGCTCGCTCAATGATGCAGGAGCATCGCCCAAGTCAAACAAGCCAGCACATCAAGCGGGAGACAGCTGGACAAGCCAGCAAATTTATTTTTGAATTGCACCTTGAAACTGTTGCGCAAAACATTAATGTGTTAATTTGATGAAGCGCACTTTGTATATTGTAAATGGACCTTGAGCAGATAGCTCACGTCCTTAGGTAGATGAGGCATTTAATAGATTTAATGCAAGTAGATAGAACATTTAATTCTAGATTTGATAGCGTAGAGATCGAGAGGGAAACGGGATATAGACACCCTCCTTTGTACATTGTATTTTTTTTCTTGAGAAGCAGAAGAGAAGAGAGAGTAGCAGAGAAGTGTATGAAGAACCTCCATGTACAGATATTGAATTAATAGAAGAAAGCTTTGATTCAATTCCATGGTTGTGTTACTCTCTGTATATTGTTGATATTATGCTCATGAATGTTTTCTTCTTGTCATACATTTTCTTTTATATGTTGTGTATGTGATTTCATGGTTGAAGTGAATTCTGGGAGAACGAGGAGTTAGTTTCATTTGTTTTCCCTATCTTGAACCAGAGAGTTCCTGCAAGGAGTGCAGTCGAATTGTCCGCAAGGAGTGCGTTGACAACAGGGTTCAAGTAGAGGTAACTTTTGTTCTAAGTTCTCATAAGTGCAGATTTGACCCCAGATCTATGCAAGGTGTGCACAGGCTAGGAGAAGTCTCAGAGTTGCGATTCTGAGTAAAGGAAATCAAGATTTCTGCTGCAGGAGTGAGCAGGATCGAAGACTTCAACACTTAGCGTGTTTGAAGATTCGCCGCAAGGAGTGCGTGCAAGAACTTCTTCCTGAGGAAACTGAAGTCGTTGAAGTTAAGGAGGAATTGGTCTTCGAGTTCGTCGAGGGATTGCACAAAGAAGTTGTGCATCGAAGGGTTCGAGCATGTGTTGGACTGTGCGTGCAGGGTGACGAAGCCTGTGGAAGAGCATCTCGTCATCTTGGGGATTTCATCGGGAAGAACAGACAGTCAGGAATTCTTCGAGGAGAAGTCGTGAGGATCTGTGGACCGTTGGATTTTGCGGAGGTGCCAGGGAGTTATTACAGAAGCGCGGAGAAGCTCTAAGCTCAGGAGGGGTAGAGTGCTGATAAAAGTCGGCTGAGGTCATCAGATTTTTCGAGAGATCGCTCATCGGGATCTCAGAAGAATAGAGTCGGAGAATTGATAGCGGAAGTCACGAAAGTTGCGAGGTGCGACATCCCGACGGTGACATAAGTTGTGTGTGGGACCGCAAAAGTAAGTGGAAGACAAGTGTCCGAGATCGGGGAATCTCGCGAGTTTAGGACTCGTGAGTTGGGGCCCCAATACTTTGAAGGATCAAGTCGCGAGGCACGAAGGTCCGAAGGCACGAGAGGAGAATATCGGCGTATCGGAACATCGAAACTCGGGAGTTGGAAGACCGAGTGCTGGGAGTCGGGAGCGGCGAAATCGCGATAGTGCGAGGCTGCAATAAAGTGGAAGTCCCGAGGAAGCGAGAAAAGATCGGGACATCGGATATCGGGGATCTGAGGACTTAGCATTCAATTGCTGAACTTGAGAAGTCGCGAGCGCGGATCCTCCGAAGATAAAAAGAGAGGATCGAGAGCCAAAGAGAACCTGTGGGGTGCAGACTTCCCGGTAGGGAAGTAGAAGAACTGTTGAGTTCTTCGGGCCGAGTGGAAAGAAGGTCCTGAGGAGGGCGACCGTGCTTCGAGGGGTGCGGGTTGCGCCAGAGTGGTATCAGAGCAGGGATTTCTTTGCTTTCTGAAGCAGAGAAGAGGATACATCATGCCGCCCAGAAGAGAAAGACAGTCACCAGACCCAGAAGATAGGGAGGTGCGAAGAAGAGGTAGACCAGTAGGAAATCCAGAAATGGAGCGGTAGATGAGAGATCTCCGAGCGAGACTTGAGGAGATGGAGACAACACAAAGACACGGAGTTGGTGCTGGGGATCTTAGTGATTCCGAAGTAGAAGAGGAAGCTGGACATGAAGAAGAGGTCACAGCAGAAGATGCATCAACCGCTCGATTGATCAAAGCCATTGCCAGGATGGGTGCGAAGGCGAAAATGGATATGCCAGTCTATGAAGGGAATCTGGATGCAGAAGAGCTGCTAGATTGGATTAGAGCTCTTGACACCTACTTCGACTATGAGGATATCGAAGAACATAAGAAAGTCAAGCATGCAATTACGTGCTTGAAAGGACACGCAACATTGTGGTGGGACGAGTTACAAGCTGATAGACGCTGCAAAGGCAAGCAAAAGATCAAAAGCTGGGATCGAATGATCGCAAAGATGAAAGCAAAGTTCATCCCAAGGGATTATCAAATCACTCTGTTCAGGCGAATGCAGAACCTGAGATAGAAGTTGATGACAGTCAAGGAATACACTGAGGAGTTCTACCGACTAAACATCAAAGCAGGTCATCGGGAGAGCGATGATGAGAAGGTAGCGAGATATCTGAATGGTCTGAGATATGACATTCAGGATGAATTAAGCATGCTAACCATCCGAACGGTGGAAGATGCTTACCAGATGGCTCTGAAAGCCGAGGAGAAACTGAGCTGAAAGAAAGGACAGCGAGGGCGAGGCAGAAGTCAGCCCAGAGGCAAAGCAGTTGCCCAGGAAAGAACCCAGAAGCCCAAGGAGGAATGGAAGAAACCTCAGGGTAAAGTTGAGAGAGGTGGAACCTCACAACAGAGGCAGTCGTATGTTGAGCCGAGAGGACAGCAAAATGATCAGCGAGGAGATTATGCTGATGCAAATACTCTTCCTCGCACTAGAGGTCGAGGTAGAGGAAGAGGAGGAGTAATCACATGTTTTACATGTGGGAAGAATGGGCACAAGTCTTACGAGTGTCCAGAGAAAAAGAAGGATGCAGGAGAAACTCACATCACAGAAGCGCAGAGGCGTGATGCTGAGAATGAAGATGTAGACAGCGGAAGATCGCTTGGGATGCATAAAGTCCTTTTGACACCTGAAAAAGAGGTGGAAGGCTCAGTGCAGAGGACCAGACTGTTCAGAACAACTTGCACAGCCAAGGACAGGAAATGCAAGGTTATTATGGACAGCGGAAGCACGGATAACCTTGTCTCTACTGAGATGGTGGAGAAATTAGAATTAGAGACAACTAAGCATCCGAGTCCATATAAAGTCTCGTGGCTACAAAGAGGACATCAGGTGAATGTCACTAAACAATGCTTGGTTGAATTCAAAATTGGGGGATATAATGATAATATCTTGTGTGATTTTATTCCCATGGATGTATGTCATTTATTGTTGGGTAGACCATGGAAATATGACAGAAATGTGATTCATGATGGGAAGATGAACACATATACCCTGGAGAAGAATGGGAGAACCCATAAGTTGCTTCCGATAAAGGATAAGGAGGTGAAACCGGAAGTAAGCAGCACCATACTTCTCATGAGTGGGAAAGAGCTTCTCACAGAGATGGAGAAGAATGAAGATCCACAATTCTTTGTGGTCAGAAAGCCGAGGATTGTTCTGACTAGCACGAGAGTGGATGACTTACCCAAAGAGATTCAGGAACTGCTAGAAGAGTTCACTGATATCATCGTGGACGAATTACCTCATTCGTTGCCACCGATGAGAAGTGTGAGTCACCACATTGATCTAATACCAGGAAGCAATTTGTTGAACAAGGCTGCGTACAAATTGACGCCACAGAAAAATGAGGAAGTCAAAAGGCAAGTACAGGAGTTGTTGGATAAAGGACTGGTGAGAAAGCTTGAGTCCATGTGTTGTACCAACAGTACTCAGTCCGAAGAAAGACGAAGGCTGGAGGATGTGCACTGACTCAAGGGCGATCAACAAGATAACCATCAGGTATAGGTTTCCATTGCCGAGAATGGATGATCTAATGGATTTCCTAAGTGGGGCAAATTATTTTTCAAAGATTGATTTGAAAAGCGGTTATCATCAAATTCACATGAGGGAAGGTGATGAATGGAAAACAACATTCAAAACAAACGAAGGTTTGTACGAATGGTTGGTCATGCCATTTGGTTTGACAAACGCACCGAGCACATTCATGAGGCTGATGAATGAGGTCCTGAAAGAATTCATTGGGAAATTTGTAGTCGTGTATCTGGACGATATATTGATCTACAGTAGGACGAAGGCTGAACATTTGAAGCATTTAGCCATTGTAATGAGATAGCTACAGCAGGAGAAGTTGTTGATAAACATGAGGAAATCTTCATTCATGAAGACAGAGCTCATTTACTTGGGTTTTGTTATTTCGGAAAATGAGTTGAAGATGGATCCGAAAAACGTGGAAGTGATCAAGAATTGGCCATCACCGAGAAATGTGTTCGAGGTGAGGAGTTTCCATGGTTTGGCTAGTTTCTACCGAAAGTTCATCCGGAATTTCAGTGGAATTAGCGCAGCGATGATGGACACGGTGAAGAAGCGGCATAAGACTTTTCATTGGACAGCAGAGGCTGAGAAGAGCTTCAATTTGTTGAAGCGGAAAATCATGGAACAACCAGTGTTGGTGTTGCTGGACTTCAAGAAGACATTTCAAGTGAAATGTGATGCGAGCAGATATGCCATAGGAGCGGTCCTAAGTCAAGAGGACAAACCAGTTGCATATTTTAGCAAGAAGCTGGATGACGCAAAGCTGAAATACTCCACGTATGATAAAGAGTTTTATGTTATCATACAAGCGTTAAAGAAGTGGAGGCATTACTTGATCCCAAAGGAATTTGTATTATACAGCGATAATCATGCATTGCAGTTTGTAAGTCAACAAGAGAAGTTGAATTAGAAGCATGCCAAATGGGTAGAGTATATGCAAAATTTCACGTTTGTGATCAAACACATTTCAGGAACTGCTAACAAAGTGGCTGATGCTTTGAGCAGGAAGTGCTTGTTGCTGCAGGAGTTCCGAGTCAAAACCTTGGGTTTTGAAAATCTCAGGGATATGTACGTAGAAGATGCAGATTTTGTTGAAGCATACGAGGCAGCCGAGAATCCAGTTCTCAGAGATCGGAGTCCTTGGATAGGCTATATGATCCAGGAAGGATTGTTGTTCAGAGGCAATCAGTTGTGTATTCCAAATTGCTCCATGAGCGAGAACCTGGTGAAGGAGAAGCACAGCGGTGGTTTAGCAGGGCATTTTGGCCACGACAAGACATTCGTGAAGTTGAACGAATCATATTTTTGGCCAGGCATGCGAGCGGATGTCAAACGATTTGTTGACAGATGCAGGATTTGTCAACATTCGAAGGGCCGGAAACAGAATGCAGGATTATACCAGCCATTGCCCATACCAGAGAGACCATGGGAGGCGATAAGCATGGATTTTGTATTGGGGTTGCCGAGGACGCCAAGAGGAGTTGATTCCATCTTTGTGGTGGTGGACAGGTTTTCTAAGATGGCACATTTCATTCCATGCCAGAAGACCAGCGATGCGACGCACATCGCAAACTTGTTTTTTAAAGAGATTGTTAGACTTCATGGATTGCCAAGAAGCATAGTCTCGGAAAGGGATACGAAATTCATAGGTCATTTTTGGAGGACGCTATGGAAAAGGCTAGGAACTAACTTGGCATTTAGTTCTGCTTATCATCCACAGACAGATGGACAAACAGAGGTTGTGAACAGGATTCTGGGAGACTTGATGAGAGGCCTGGTGACAGAGCACCATAGCAACTGGGACAACATATTGCCACAGGCAGAGTTTGCATACAACGATTCAGTGAATCGGAGTACAGGCAAAATCCCATTTCAGATTTTGTATGGGACACAACCGAGGGGAGTTTCTGAACTCAGGGAGTCAGAACAGACTGTGACTAGCAGTGCTAGTGCAGAGGAATTTGCCGAGGCGATGCAAGAACTTCACAGTCAGGTGAAGCAGCGACTGATGAAATCAAATCAGGAGTACAAGCGCAGAGCAGATCAGCATCGGAAACAACTTCAGTTTGAAGTTGGCGATCTGATTCTGGCACACTTGAAAAAGGAAAGGTTCCCGAGGGGAACATACAACAAGCTTAAGATGAAGAAAATTGGACCATGCAGAGTCCTGAAGAAATTCGGAGAAAATGCATATGAAATAGAGTTGTCGGATGGCATCGGGATATCTCTGATATTTAATGTTTCGGATTTATATCCATACAAGGCTGGAGAAGCAGAAACTGAAGCTGAGAAACCAGTGGTTGAGTGGATGAAGAAGATGCCAGTAGCAGAGAAACCGCAAATGGAATGCATACTGGATAAACGAGTAGGTAAAAAGACCAGAAGAAATGAATACTTTGAGTATCTGGTCAAATGGAAGAATCACCTAGTGGAGGATGCCAGCTGGGAAAGCGAAGCAGTTATACAAAAGCATGGACAGATCGTGCAGGAGCTCATGGACAGGAGCCCATGAAATTTTTCAAGCGAGGGAGTATGACGCAGGAGCATTGCCCAAGTCAAACGAGCCAGCACATCAAGCGGGAGACAGCTAGACAAGCCAACAAATTTCTTTTTGAATTGCACCTTGAAACTGTTGCACAAAACATTAATGTGTTAATTTGATGAAGCGCACTTTGTATATTGTAAATGGACCTTGAGTGGATAGCTCACGTCCTTAGGTAGATGAGGCATTTAATAGATTTAATGCAAGTAGATAGAACATTTAATTCTAGATTTGATAGCGTAGAGCTCGAGAGGGAAACGGGATATAGACACCCTCCTTTGCACATTGTATTTTTTTTCTTGAGAAGCAGAAGAGAAGAGAGAGCAGCAGAGAAGTGTATGAAGAACCTCCATGTACAGATATTGAATTAATAGAAGAAAGCTTTGATTCAATTCCATGGTTGTGTTACTCTCTATATATTGTTGATATTATGCTCATGAATGTTTACTTCTTGTCATACATTTGCTTTTATATGTTGTGTATGTGATTTCATGGTTGAAGTGAATTCTGGGAGAACGAGGAGTTAGTTTCATTTGTTTTCCCTATCTTGAACCAAAGAATTCCTGCAAGGAGTACAGTCGAATTGTCCGCAAGGAGTGCGTTGACAACAGGGTTCAAGTAGAGGTAACTTTTGTTCTAAGTTCTCAGAAGTGCAGATTTGACCCCAGAGCCGTGCAAGGTGTGCACAGGCTAGGAGAAGTCTCAGAGTTGCGATTCTGAGTAAAGGAAATCAAGATTTCTGCTGCAGGAGTGAGCAGGATCGAAGACTTCAACACTTAGCATGTTTGAAGATTCGCCGCAAGGAGTGCGTGCAAGAACTTATTCCTGAGGAAACTGAAGTCGTCGAAGTTCAGGAGGAATAGGTCTTCGAATTCGTCGAGGGATTGCACAAAGAAGTTGCGCATCGAAGGGTTCGAGCAGGTGCTGGACTGTGCGTGCAGGGTGACGAAGCCCGTGGAAGAGAATCTCGTCATCTCGGGGATTTCATCGGGAAGAATAGACAATCAGGAATTCTCCGAGGAGAAGTCGTGAGGATCCGTGGACCGTTGGATTTTGCGGAGGTGCCAGGGAGTTATTACAGAAGCGCGGAGAAGCTCTAAGCTCAGGAGGGGTAGAGTGCTGATAAAAGTCGGCTGAGGTCGTCAGATTTTTCGAGAGATCGCTCATCGGGATCTTGGAAGAATAGCGTCGGGGAATTGATAGCAGAAGTCGCGAAAGTTGCGAAGTGCGACATCCCGACGATGACATAAGTTGTGTGTGGGACCGCAAAAGTAAGTGGAAGACAAGTGTCCGAGATCGGGGAATCTCGCGAGTTCAGGACTCGTGAGTTGGGGCCCCAATACTTTGAAGGATCAAGTCGCGAGGCGCGAAGGTCCGAAGGCGCGAGAGGAGAATATCCGCGTCTCGGAACATCGGAACTCGGGGGTTGGAAGACCGAGTGCTGGGAGTCGGGAGCGGCGAAATCGCGATAGTGCGAGGCTGCGATAAAGTGGAAGTCCCGAGGAAGCGAGAAAAGATTGGGACATCGGATCTCGAGGATCCGAGGACTTAACATTCAATTGTTGAACTCGAGAAGTCGCGAGCGCGGATCCTCTGAAGAGAAAAAGAGAGGATCGAGAGCCGAAGAGAACCTGGGGGGTGCAGACTTCCCGGTAGGGAAGTAGAAGAACCGTTGAGTTCTTCGGGCCGAGTGGAAAGAAGGTCCTGAGGAGGGCGACCGTGCTCCGAGGGGTGCGGGTTGCGCCACTCAATAATGCCTGTACCTCCGCATTAATAGTATCCATTCTAGTTGGTGCCATTTGGATACCACTTAGAAAACAACTAGAAAGGTTGGTTGATATCAGGGAGAGAAAAGACCCCACCTCCCTAGATTAAAAAAACAATAATAAATATTGCTGACAAAAATAAATGCCACTTATAATGCACTACAAACAAACTACAGAGTGAGCTAACAAGTGTAACAGGTAACTCGGAGATAGGTCCAGTTTCCAAAAAGGGAAAATCAATAACTGGATCCCGGATACTAGGAATACGACTAAGTGTGAAGAAAAAAGGGGAAACAGGATCCGATACGATGAAAAAAACGGGTGGGTTAGTCTTAGGACCAATGTGAAGAAGAATAGTGTAGAAACCAATCTCCTAAACTTACCCGGAGCGTGACCATACTGGTTCTTCATCCATGGCTGCTCTGGTTAGAGTCCCGCGCAAAAAAAATTAAAAACCAGGTTCCAACGGTCCATGTGCCGTTTTCCACTTCTTTCACTCCACCTTCCAACCTATCAAGTCCAAATTTACCAAGGAGAGAAAGAAAAGAATAAAAAAACGCGATGCGGACTAGAAGGGGAAAATGTTTTAAGAATTAAAATTTAAATCGTCCGCGTATTATAGGATGTGAAACACGTCAAGCTGTTTATAAATTCACTAATTTATTCTTAATAATAAAATCTAATAAACATTTACCAAATTACGTGAATATTTATTTATTCATTATTAATTTATTCTTAATAATAAAAGCTAACAAACATATTTATTAATTATGCTTAGTAATAAACTCTAACAAACATCATTACTAAGCAGCAGTACACAGAAAACAGAAGCCAAGATGGAAAACTCCTCCATACTCAATCCCTACGGCGGTGAACTCGAAACCGTAAATTCCCTATCCCACTAAACCACGGTATTCTCGTTCCTTCTGTTATACCCCTAACTACCTTATGACCCCAATCACCCATTGATTTCGACCCCACGTTTTTCTTTCTATTTTTCTATATATACCGCCAGCACGTTTGAGTATCCCGTCCCAAGCATTCAGTTTCATTCTTATTTCTCATAAATTACTTTTGTCTGGTCTCAAGTAGTGAGGGGAGGGGATTACTGGAGATGACGAGTCCAAATCAGCAGGCTGACATGAAAATTCTGAGAGGAAAGCAATGCTCCAAGGGTAACTAATGAATCTCGTCTCTCTCACTCACTCATTAACATTAATCATTCTTTCTTTCTTGCACTGG